>CANXYC010344046.1:0-30069 GCA_948193065.1 Aleurites moluccanus | reverse complement strand
TAAAGAGGTAATATGAGGTATAGGTAAAATAATGTATGTGAATTAGCAATAAAAGGAAATTGTGTATATTAACGAGTTTATTGAATAAAGGAATTGAGGGTGATTAAAGTTAATGAATAAGTTGAATGATAAATCATGGATAGAATGTCAGGAATATGAAAAGTATTAAGAATGTAAGGATGTTCGTAAAGGGAATGTTCGTGAAGGGAATGATCATAAATCAAGGAATGTCTTTAATAAGTAAACAATGATGATTTAATAATGAGTTTCAAAGTTTGAAAAGTTAATATTAAGAAATAGATGATTAATGGATCAAAGTTCATAGTTAACGAAGTCATATATATATATGAAGAATAATGTTGAACTAAGGAATCAGATATTGATTGAGGTTAATATGTAAGTCAGTAAAGAGTGTGTTCAATATATAGATTTGAGGAATTATTTAAGATTATGATTAATTGAGATGATGTAAAGAATGTGTAGTCATGAAATTGATATGAGGTAAAGACAACGAAGCATGGATGATATTAATTGAAGATTTGAAATTTAAACTTGAGAATGAAGCAAATCGATATAAGAAATTGAATTATTAAGGCATTAATAGAATTTGATAAGAGATAATTATATTATAATGGATTCTTAGAGATAAGTTGAAATGATTAGTAAAGGTGATTATATAGGAAAATAATCATAAACTGAAAAATGTTGTAAGTGAGGAATGAGTGTAAGAACTGTAGTTAATATTATGAGTTTGAGAAGTAATATTTAAGAAAGTGTATCAAAGTAGTGCAATAGAAGTATGGTGAATAGGACTAAACTAAGTGAACCATGTGTTAGTATGAAAATTCGAGGACGAATTTTATTAAGGGGGGAAGAATTGTAATACCCATATTTTTGAAATATTTTTAAATATTATATTCTATTTTATAAATATTTAATTAAAGTTAAGAATATAAAAGAATTTTTGGGATTTATTATATTTTAAAGAAATAAATATTTGAAAGTAAAAAAAAAAAAGGGAAATATATTTTATAAAAAAAATTAATTTTAATTTAAGTAATTTATATTAAATTAGAAAAATATTATTTTTCAAGTTTTAGTATGTTAAAATGAAGTATATTTTATAAAGAATTTATTAACTATTTATTTATAATTTTTGGACTTAAAATGAACTTTCTATAAATTTTCAAAAAAAATATATATAAGGACCAATCAGAGACTGCCACGTGGCAGCCAACAGATTTTAATCTGATGGAATGTGAGAAGCAGAAGCAGAGGGAGAAAAGAAGAAGAGGAGAAAGAGGTGATCGGTGGTCCGACTTCCAGCGTCGATTTCGGACAAACCAGAGGGAGATGATCGACACCTCTCATACCACCGTATAGCCTGCCATGAGTAGAGTTTATAGGCACCGGTCTTGCTCAATTTCGACTACCAAGTAAGGTGTTATTTCTGTTCAAAATAGCTCTCATGACCATGTTGTAAAAAAATTTCAATTAGTTATAACTCTCTCATTTGAACTCCAAATTGAGTGATTCTTATTCCTATGATTTTGTCTTGATCCCAGCTTTCTTTTGGTACCCATCTTGCCAACTAAAGTTTGCCGGAAAAGGAGATCAGAAAATGAAACCACATGACTTTCAATGGCAAATTCCGGCGGTCAATCCCGATGACTCTAATTTTATTGAACTCCATTTTTTATGGGCTTTCCAATGGCACCAATTTTGTTCCTATCGGAGATCGAAGTCGGGACTGAAAAATATGGGACACGCGTAGATTTTGTCCCTAGTGCCGGTCACGTGCCCAATTGGGATCAGGTCGTGACAGAAATAATTAAATCAAATCAAATTTAAATAAAAAATAAATTATTCAGGTTGAACTGATATATTTTAACTTAATTATTTGGTTATTTAATTTATTCAAATAAAATAAATATAAAATTATTAAATATATATATTAATTGATCGGTTTGATTTATTTAATTTTCTTTTTAAGAAAATCGAATTGAATTAAAAAAATTAAAATTTCAAAAAAAAAACAATTAAACATAACTAAAATTTAAAAAATTGAATTGAATTGACTAATTTATGTTCGATTTAATTTACTTCTTTTGATTCAATTTTTAATTTTTTAGTCAAATACTTAAGTGACAAAAATAATAATAATAAATATTACGTTATCATAACACGACAGTTATGATATTAGACATTTGAATAAATTACAATTTTATATTAAATTTTTAAAAAATTAAAAATATATATTAAATCGTTAAAATTTTAATTTTGGAAATAATTGGTATTTTATTATAATTAACCTCTCTCTCTCTCTCTATATGTATATATACCTTCCTTGGGCTAAAGAATGAGCTGCAACATCGTGGGCTATAAATGCTATAGTTCTATTATTAATGATTAGCTATGTATGTCACGGTTGAGCCCATTTTAATTATTTAAAATATTTTATAAAATTTTTAAAAAATTATATTTTGATAATTTTTAATTTAATAAATTTATTGTTATATTTTTTTTTTTATGTTAAACAAAAATTATTTGGATAGTTAAAAATATATTAGAAATGAGTTAAATTTAAACCGTTAAATATAATATATAAAATTTTTAATATGTTTTTTCCTATCTAAATAATTTTTATTTAATATAAAAAATATATCAATAAATTTATTAAATTAAATATTATCAAAATATATTTTTTTAAAAAAATTTATAAAAATTTTTAAATAATTAAAATAAGAAAAGCTACTTTGAACAGCACCCTCTCAACCCGTATGACACACTCTTTGGGCTCACTAAACAAAGCAATTACGTTAGCATGTTTCATTGAATTTCTTTAAAAAATTCCAAAATTGCTGATTTCAAAAAATAGAATTGATTCCTTGCACGCTTAATTTAATTATTACAAAATTCTTATTAAGTTAGAAATTAAGAATCTTAATCACAAGATCAATTATTAGTGTGCCAAACCCTTGACCTCGTTAAGGTCATCTCAAGCATTTAATTATATAATGAATGAGGTCAGAAATTGAACATCATCACAATATCAACCTGCACACAGTACATTGGCACATTCATGATGAATTATTAGCATATATACTACAACTCATCATGCTCTTATACCAAAATAAAAGTCCATCAAATTCCCTTTTTTTTTTTTTTTTTTTTTGTTTCCTTAAATTGCTGGTGGTGATATTAAGGATTGTTTTTGAATTTCATTATGAATTAAATTGTATTAAAAAACAAGAGATAAAAATATTATAATATAATTTCTTAAAAGTAATATTCAATTCTAAAAATTAACTTGATTAATAAGAAAATTTATTCAACTCTTTATTAATTTTCAGAATTGATATCAAATAAATAATTTCTAAATACATAAGTTAAACACGAAAATACACTTTTATATTCATCTAAGGAATAAACTTAATTTTAATTGATTTGCAGGTTGGCTTGAAAAATAATTCTAATAAATTGAAATAAAAAAAAAATATTATATCTCTGATTATGGCAATAATTAAAAATTATATTTTTTTTAATTAAAACCATCAAGTTAATGCACTACTCAATTAATTACGATGATCAATAATATATGTCTTGCAATCATGCACAATTATAAGTATTCTTTTTGCTTCCCTTCTATTGTTCCTTCTTCGTATGTGCTTCCCAGAGTGAAAACGATGTGTACGTAAAATATAACCAGGAAGAAGAAAGTTCATGGCCTTGCCCACTAACATGGCTTCAACTGTTCAACACCATTGGACCACTTGATGGTTAAATATATTATTATTATTATTATTATTATATATAATGCTAGTTCCCTAATTAAATTAACTATTACTCCTGAATTTTATTTTTCTTAAAACATTTTAATTTGATTTAATTATTGTCATTTATTATTAAATTTAAATATTATTTTCTGATAATTTTGAATATTTTTATATATATAAAATATAAAATTTATTAAAAAATAATAATAAAATATTAAATATATTAACACATATAAATTGTAATTGAAATCTATAAAATATAAAGATGTGAAAAAAAATCAATGAAATAATTTAATATAAATTTAATTTTTTAGAGAGTTATCTATATATGATAAAAAAAAAAGTTTTCTAATTAATTTTTGAATTTAATTTTTATTATGCATATATATTTTGATGTAAGGTTAATTAATGATAAAAGAAGATAAAATTAATTTGAAATTTATTATTTATGAGTGATCCTCACATGTATTTTGATATATTTTTTTTTTTACCAAGAGATATTATATGCAAAGCAGATTATAATATTGAACAAAAAATAAATATTACAACTTATTACAGACAAGAAACAATTAAAATTTTATATATAATTTTGGAGATCAAATATGAGACCTCTTAATTTTAGAGTGATAACTAGACATCATTGGCAATGTATTTTGTTGTCTGGGAGACCAAAATTCTGGTGGGACAAACACACAAATCAAACACTTTCTCATCATCATCTACTCCTTGAATTATTATCTATATATAGTATTAGTTGGTTATTATTATTAGCATAAATTACTAAATCCCCTTTGATCTTTGACCTAATTTTTAAAATATTTTTTTAATAAACTAACTAAATATTTCCTATTTTTATCAATTAAATAGTCCTTCTATCTATTTTTTTATAAATTTCATTAAAATATAAAATATAATAAAATTTTAATTCCTAAACTAACCTTCCCATCTCTTTCTCATCTTTTTCCCCCCTCTCTCTCTCTCTCTAACCATTACCAACCATTATCATCATCATCATCTAGTCCAATGTTGGGTTAATAGGATTGCAAGAAAAAAAATTGACAATTATGTAATCCAGTGTTGCAGCAACCATGCTAAGCTTGAAGCTTCTCAAAAACGATGGATGATTACAAGAAAATTTCATCAATTGCCCACTGTATTTTAAGTGGTAAATCTTTGTTTTCTTCAACTCATTTAAAGCTTTTATTTTATTTTTTTAATTTCTTTTGGTGTCTACAGTAAATATTGAGATTATCTAACATTGATGAATTATAAAAATAAATTACAACATATATACAAGTAAAAAAATTTAATATATTTATTTGATTCAAATTTTTATAATTAAAGTGATCTAACAAAAAATATTACCAAATAGCTTGCACTCTTCAAATTACTCAAGTTACCTCTATAATAAATTTCTATATTAAATTTCTATCAAGGTTTGCCAAAATATAAAATTATCAGTGGGCTGATATCCTATCAAATTAATTATACAAATTAAAACAAAATAATTATTGGGATGATAACCCACCAAACTATCAGAATCAATTTAAATTATCAAATAACAATTAGACTAGGTCAATTATCATTTGAAGTGGAATGTTGAGATTATCGCACAGTAATGAATTACAAAAATAAACTATAACATATATATAAATAAAGAATTTATTTACATTAACTTGATTCAAAACTTAATTTAAATTTTTATGATGAAAATGATTCAATAAAAAATATTATTAAATAACTTACACTCTTTAAATTATTCAAATTACCCCTTTAATAAATTTTTATTGGAGAAGAAATGGAACTGCAATTGGCTGAAGTAAAACTCCTACTTCAACCGCCGGGAAAAGAGAAGGTTTACTTCTGCTTTAACTACGAAAAGAAGAAAAAAAAGTTATTGAGCGCTGCTTTAGTGAAGGCAATTGAGACTGTTAATGGTGACAATAATCGTTGGATAGTTAGCAAGCGGTGCTGCAAGAGCAATCAGAGTTTATGAAAGCATTCCCGTAGATAGGAGCTTTCGTTGGCTAATTCATCTTAGCCCTTTTTCATAACTTAAGTCTCATGTTGAGATCTGTTTTTTCGTCGCGGTCGCTGCTCTTCTTATCGTTTTCTCAATTGAGTTTTATTCTTTTTTAAATTTTCATTTTTTTTTCTGATTCTTGCTCAAAAGAAATTCGTATTCTTATTAATTTATTGATAAAAATAAAATTTTTAAAAAATTATTTAATTAATTCTAAAAAAATTTAAATTTTAAGATTAAAATAATAATTTATCCTTATTATTGTTATTATTATTACAATAATTATTGGCATTACAAACGGTGGAATCTCCGACGTACTGACAACCTCGTGCACAACCACGTGTAAGGTAATTATTGGATAGAAGATGTAATCATCTGACATCAGCCTTTGGGTGGGGTCTCCAAAGCACACGTCTGAGTAACCGTACCGGGTTTGCTTAGGCATGCTGCGATTTTCTAACGTGGCAGGGGAGGTTTCTTCTGGCATGTGACGTCAAGAGACGACCTTTATAAATGTGAATTGGGATGCGACGCGATGCGTAGGTAAAAACTAGTGTGAGATTTTTACACAGTTTAACACTGCCTCTAAATTCAATTTTCTGTACTATCTGTTAGGATCGTAACATCAATAAATAATTCAATTCAATTACATATACGATGAGTTTTTTTGTTTCACTTTTTTTCCTTTTTAATTTTCCAAAAACAATACACTATTGTAATCTTCTTTTTCAAAATTTAATATTAAATGCATCAAAAAAATTATAAATCAAATGAATTAGATTCTTATAAAAAATTTCAAATTTAATATATAAACAAGTGTTATATATACTAGCTTATATATATATATATATATGATAATAATTAAATTTATTTAAAATTTTTTATCTCATATTAAATAATTCTCTTAAAAATTAAATTATAGAGTTAAATTATCGATTTTAATTTTGTATCGTTCTATTTGTATAGGTTTCAAATAAATTTATGTATATTAATATGTACAACATATTTTTATTATTTTTCAACAAACTTGTATATATATAATAAATTTTGACTAATTTTTTATATTAATATTGAAAATTATCAAAACATAACATTTAAATATAAGTAATATAAATTTAATACGACTAAAACTGGTGCAAAAGTGCAGCCCACAACTAGTTTGAATAATATGGGTTGCCGTTGGCCTTTCAAAATCATATAAACTGTAGATCCATGTGCCTTTCATCAGCTCAAGAGGAACGCAGTCACTTTTTACATAGAATAGAAGTAAACTATTAGCAGAAGACGAACGTAAAAGAGTAAAGATTATAGAAAATTGAAGCATTGAGGTAAGGAATTGAAAGAAATAAAAATATAAATAGAGCAAGTAAATAGAGAAAGAGGTTAATTTTGGTCCCCTAATAAGAGAGAAAGGAGCCAAGGAGCAGGCTTTTGGGAATTAGTTCCTTAGCTAGTGGTTTCTGAATTCTGACATATATAATCTCACGCTTGAAATTGAAAGTAACATAACGCCTATATTTGGCATCGCCCCTTCTGTCTTTGGGAACCTAAAGAAATTATCAAACTCTACCTTTTCAGCTATTTTCTCTTCCAAACATCATCATTGCCTCATGCCATCATATTCCATCAACCTTTACTCCCAAAAATTTCGTGTTAAAAATACATTAAAGAAAGAAAGAGAGGGAAAACAACTACCACAGAAACAGAAACTCACTGGGAGTTGGGACAGATGGAAAACAAAAAAACAAAGAAAAGAATTAAAGAAGTTGCATATGCAAAAACAGTAGCTAGTTAGAAATATATATATATATGTACATAATGACCTAAGAAAGAATAGAAGTGGAATATACTTAGGTAGGCAAGGTATAGTTTTACAATTTCTATGTAAGCAGGCTACCCATATTAAGCTTTCATTATGCACAGATGCTGTCACATTATTAAGCTATTTATTATATATATCCTCCATTTCTAATCCTTATTGCTTTTAATTTTTGTTACCGTTGCTTGTTCAACAAGTAGTGTCAGAACTGACTATATCAGTGACAGAGAGAGAGAGGGTCTAACTTTGCTAGGCCTTGTGAGTTGTGAGGCAAAACACCCACTTCACTCCAGAGACTACTGTACGATTTAATTTTTGAGCGTAGATCTTTAATGCTCACGTGCATGTATCATATATCTATTCTTTCTTTCCTGTTTGTTTTAGTCAACACCTCGTTTTCTATAGTAGTTTTTGGAGTGCTTAATTTTCTCTGGAAATTGAAAAATTATGAGGGAAAATAAAAGGTAGCCTCCCCTCACACACCATACCCACAGATTCGAAACATGTCACTCATCATTTGATTCACTTTTCTCAGCGCCTAGTTTGGGCTTTAGTTTCAAGTTTTCAAAGCCAATTATTATTATTTATTTTTTTGGTGGCTCATCATTTGTAGTGAAGTCTACATAATAATAGGTTGGGGCTTACTGCTACTAATAGTCTAATTCTAATACACAGGAAAAAAGAGATGTGCAACTAATTTTTATCATCACTAGCGGTAGCGGTCTGATTCTGATTAACCTCCCATTAAAGATAGCGAAAAATAACAAATTTGAAAATCAAGAATTGAGTAGGAAAAAATAGAACCGGTCCACTCAGTTACGACGAAGAAGCTAAACTTGATAATGGGCTCGTGGGAAAAGAAGAAAACCGAAACCAAAATCAATGGGCCTTTTATAAGGAGGAAAAGAATATAGAACACCCAGCCAATGGGCCTCTACAGCATCATAGTTGCAAATTGTCAGATCCAGCTGTCCACCAAGATAGGACTTACGACAAGAACTTGAATAACGACTAAAGTGCACCTTCAATTATTCTACCCTGGCCATATTATCCACCAAATGGAGCAAAGTCAGCTTTGCAGGCTTCTCACAGAGAGTGAAAAAATAAAATAAAAAATAAAAAAAAAAATTACAGATTTATAGAACATTATGCTTTGAAACATGTATACACTAGTCTATGCTCATGGTAATCATCAGGGTACCGATATACGTATCTGCAAGCAGTGGCATTGTTCGGACTCACTGATTGACAGAAAATCCGTAAACTAAAAAACAGAACCAAGCCCTTATCAAATGTGACTCGTACAATCATAATACAATATCAAACAATCAAATTTAGATTTTATTGACTTTCATAAGAAACCTTTTATGTGTTTACGGTAGCAACAGATTTCTAATAGGATCATCATCCATGAACAGTGTGCTGCTGCAAATTCTTTTGGAAGAATCAAATAGGAGAGAGCTAGGAGCTGGGACAAACTCAGAAAATTAATTCTGGGTACGTCAAAAATTAAAATTTTTCTTATAAATATAAAATTTTTCATAAAATTAATGCTTGGTGAACTCAAAGTATGTAAAAAATTGAATTTTGGTGGGCCAAATAAAAAAATTTATATAAATTAATAGCATTGTTTTAAGATTGGATAGCCAAGACCCACCTGAGCCATAGCCCTGTCACTGGCTAGAAGAGGGAAGCCAAATTACAATGCATACAAGAGTGATGATTGAATAGTTCCGTAAGATTTCATGGCAAATTGGCAGAATATAAACTGTATAGGCTAGTAGAAATTGAAAATAGAAATTAAAACAAAAGATTTTGTCGTAAAAAGATGGTTGCATGCTACTGGCCCACAAACATATCATGAGCTAAAAAGCTCCATCATCTCACCTTGAAATGAAACATTCACATTCATACATGAGTAGCTTAGCCATCCACATGGAATCAGAAAACAGAAAGTGATTAAAAGGAAAGATTGTAATATTTCACCCTCGCAATTTTGTTAAAATTTAAAAAATCTGATCAGTTAAGTGACAATACATCTTCAGTTTATTTCATCCTATAAACACAACTATGTTTCAACTAGCAAAATTTAAAGGCATTCGCACATCCCCAGTTCCTCAATAAAACTGGAAGAAAAGAGGGAAAATGCTATCAAAATTAGTCTTGGAAAAGAATACTGCCTTCAATTCTAAAACAAACTAGTGTCCTACCTAATAATCTGTCTGCTGCAATACTATTCCAAAGTGCACCAATCTCAAAAACTTGACTGCTATGCGCTACCAAAATTAATAAACCAGGTCACTAACTAGCCAGTTCTGATGCCCTTCCAGTTGAGAACAGAACTGATCTATCACCTGTGCATTTCTCTGCTTGTAGTCCTTATTCCCTCAGCTGCCTTGTCAATTGCAATTCGTGCATTGCGGCACTCATGGGTACAAAATGCTGAGTCGCTGCATTAAACAAATGTCAGTTGAAATGCAAAAATTGTTGACCAATGGCGAAGCCAGGACTTGAAATCAAGGGAGGCAAAAGGAGAAGCACAAGGACAAGGGGGTCAAACAAATATTTTAAGGGGGAAATAAAGACTTTTTAATGTGTATATATATATATATATAATTATTTAAAAAATAAAATAAAGAGGGCAATTGCCCCCTTCTCCAACACGAGGCTGCGCCACTACTATTGACCCACATAAAATTGGGTATAGGTTAATACTATGTGTTTGACAGCAGTAGGAGAATCATAGAAACAGCCAATATCATTGACAACTATATCATTTAGTTTGTATAAGTAAGGGCAAATGAATTGCCCATAATTGATATTTGATATGCATAGTAGAACTATCATGACAGCAGGTAGAATCACAACAAATATTTGAACTTTGAAAGGAGAATGAAACACAAAAAGATGTTATGCCTCGTGCAAAAAACAAGATGCTATTGTCTGGGCGATAAAAGTTAAGATCAATAGCCAATAAAATATTAAAATCAAACATAAACAGGCAGAAGTCCTATTGGTTGAGGAAAAGAGCATCATATAGAGAAGCAGTAATCAATTCAAAATGTGAAATGGTAAACAGGTACCAATTTATACTTATGCAGCTTATTTAAGCTTGATACTACTATGTGGTTTATATGCATTTATATTTCCATATTCTTATAAATCTTTCTTTTTCCTTACTATTGTAATTTCAGTCTCCTCATGTTATGAATCTTTATATCTTATTTATTATTATTGGTATTATTTATTAAAAGAACAGATAAATCCTATAATTTTTTCCTTTTCCTCTGTTTTCTCCTCTCTTTTCTGGAGGAAGCAAGCGAAGGAGCTAGCAAAAACATAGAAGGAATAAAAAGAAAGTGAAAAATAACATGAAAGCACATTAACTATTCTCATTCTATGGATGTTCTCTCCATCTTCTGATCAGAAAAGGTTTACTAATCAAGTTACAAAGACATGAAAAAACATTTCTTTTTCAATTTAATCAGAAATTGAAAAGAGAACAGACAATTTCAGAATATGAAATTACAAGTTAATAAAGTGAAAAATCCTTCCTAAACATGAAGGCCTCGTCATTCTCCATAATTTTCAGCTCGACTGACCGAGCCAGAACACAATTTGTTTGGCTAAATAGTAAATACCATTTTTTTTTCATAGGCAGCAGCAACACAGATAAAACAGAGATATAATCATTATTTCAAGAATAAAAATTTAACATCAATTCTAAGCAGTTAAAAATATCGACTTGTAAAGTTAAGAAAAAAAATTGAAAAAGAAGAAGAAAATGGACAAAAATTAGAGAAAAACGAAATCTTACCCGTACATATAAATATCCTGGCTCTGGTCCAACCTTTTCTTGCACTGGTAGCACCTCTCGAGACCATCGCGCTCCATCTCATTCATTAGAGGTGAAGACGAGACGGTCAGGATACTCTGGCGAGACTGATCAGCAAAATTAGCCTGCAATGCGGCTATCCATCGGAACTCCGGCGAGGGATGCTGATTCAGAAGGCCAATATCTCCAAAACTTTGCGATTGGCCAGCACGAGATCGCTTTTTTGGCATGATTGGTTGGATGAGATCTAGGGTTTTGTAATTGGGAGAGCGGCAGAGATGAACTGAAAATGGGAGCGAAACTTGTGAGTGTGTTTTGTCCGTGACTGAGTTTGGTATCAGGATTCATGGAAGCTTTATATAGGCTGCTGTGGGTCCCTGGCTATTGGACCGCATTAGTGACGACGCGTTTTTAATTAATTAATTTCCGGGGTTAAATTATATATCGTCGGAAATTTCTTCTATGCTAATGCCTCAGTTATATAAAAGAAAATGATATTTCCAAATTCCAAGCGATAATATAATTTTTTTCTTTTTGTTATTGTTATTACCACCCCCAATAATTAAGGAATTTAAATATTATGAATACAAATGAAATTTTTTCCTCATATATATATATATATATATATATATATAAATTAAATGAAAATACATTTCTGAATATGTCTTGCCTATATTATTATATATACGAATTTAATAAAATAAAAATATATAAAAAAAAATATTTATACTTTTTATTATTAGGCAAAACAATGAAAAATAAATTATATTAACTATAAAATATATCTTATCATTTATTGATTTATGTGTATGAGATAATATTATACATTTAGTATAAATAAAATTATTTTTTTTAAATAATAAATCATTCTTTCTAAATAATAAATTTTGTATACGCTTGAAAAAATTAAAAAATGCATTTTATTCAATAATGTCTAAAACTTCACATTTTGTAAATAATTGTAAACCAAAATTGAGAATTAGATATTTTAATTTATTTATTATTTTAGTGGATATTTAGTAAAATTTTTTGATATAACTATTAATTTTTTTTTTAAATTTCTAACAAATGCATCAAACTCATTTAGTTAATGATAGTTGTTAACTACTAAATAATTAAATAATTTTTTTTTACAAAAATTTTAATTTGAAATTTTTTGAAAAGTTTCTACTTGTTTAAATAAAAAGACTAATATCCTTTTTCTTCTTAATTCTTTCACTATATATCTTAATTAATTTTTATATTTTCTAATATATTTTTTTATGGGAGTATTATTATAATATTAAAATAAAATATAATATGCATTATGAAATCAGACAATTAAATAGAGATTTATAAAAAAAAAATTAAAACTTTTATTATGAGACAGTAAGAATATATAATATATATATTTTGCAAATTAGAGAGAGGAATTGATATATATGAAGTTATGAACAATGTGAAATGTTATTAACTATATTAATATATATATTTTTTTTTGTATGTAACTCTTCCAATCCTTTATTGCAATTCTCGATTAAGGCAATGTAATGTTAACTATCACTCTCTAAGAAAAAAAAAAAGAATCTTTCCCACCAAACTTCTTAGGTATCAAAACAGTGATTCACGAGCTTTTACAAGCTTAACAATTGGATCTGTTCATTGTAATCTACCAAAGATAAGAAAAATATGACTATTAAATGATCATTCTTCTGTAAATGAAAATATGGAACCAGAAAAAAAAAAATTAATATACCAATCAGCCTATGACTTAGCTTTCTGGTTTTCAAGACTGGAAAATTACTGAGTTTGAATTTCAATTGGAATTAAATAAAGCAGAAAAAAAAATTCTGTGTATTATCAAAATAGAGACATGATAATAGTTTGTGGTTTATATCATCTGGCATGAATTGTTATTTGCTCAAAACATGGAAAAATCAACAGAGTGGCTTTGTCTTGCTTTCTAGTGGGAAATGAAGGAAGAAACAAACTTTGCGCAATGAGTCTCTGCTTTTTTATAAATGCATTAATAGGTTTCTAATATTTAATCCCTTCTACTGTTTAGTCTTTTCATCCACAATTTTGACATATTTTTGCATATTTTATTAATTAAAAATGAAAAAGACAAATTTACCCTCTTAATTATCTCTACGTTGCTTTTCCCTTGCTTGGAAGATGAGAAACCACTATACCTTCGACAATTTTTCTGGTATAATAATCTTTAATTTAATTAACTTATCATTATTATAGTATATGTGATTATCATATTGGTTTGACTTATAATTAGAATTACCGTTGTATTATATAATTTCTTCCCGCCAATATATCGTTTCTTCTGTAAAGATCAAAACTGAACCAACTATGTGGAGGAACATCTACCGTCGATTTAGACATTGTTTAAAAATTGAAATCGAATTTGTGAACCCACTTACAAGGAAAAAAAAAAAAGTATTGTCAAATCCTAAAAATCGGAACTTTGAAGATGAAAGCTATCGAGAAGTAGCAGAGATTGAAGTGAAAATCATGGATCAATTTCGATTTTGAGGTTTGTTTTTTTTTTTACTTTTTAACAATGTAACCTAGCGAAGAAGAAAAGATTGAGCTTAAGATTCTTAATGGACTTGACTGAAAAATATGTTTTGTGAATGCTTTGTGCTTTATTTGGCATTTTGTGTCTGCTACCTTAATCCCAGGTTTGAGAATTTAGACGTATACGTGAGATCATCATTCAAGCCCAAGGAGGTAATTACATTAATAATTCTTCCTCCTCTGTTTTTCTATAGTCTGAATTTTTTCAGCAACCAAACAGCCTAATTTGATTTTTGTTATTTTTCTATTTTATTTTAGACTTATACTTTACCTAATTCAAACCTTCGGTCCTGGCAGCATCAACAGTTCTTACTGCTATTCATTTACAGAACACAGATGTGATTGACTTTTGCAGGGAAATACTATCAAAAGGGGGGAATACTCCAATTGGTAAAAATTTCAGACTAAAAAATGTTATTTAAAAAAAAAAAAATTGACAAAAAGTCTAATTATACGACCAAATAAAATAAAGGAATCATTTAATTATTTTTTCAAAAAATAAAAATCACTTCATTAATTTGATTAAATCATATTTTACACAATAATTTAGTTACTACTTTGGAGCCCTAAACACAAAATTTTATTTTAGGAAATATTACATAAATATATTATTTTTTAATTTTATGATTTTTTTTTTCCTGTTTTTTATATATATTTGATATATGTTTGTCATATGTGTAATATGTTTTTAGTATATGTTTGATATATATCATATTTTTTAAAAAATATTTTTAAATATGTATTATTTTTATTTATTTTTTTCTCTCAGTAAAAATAAATAATTTTTATTTTTTTTTGGTATTTTCGAAAAAATTCCTTTATTTTATCCATAAAAATTGTGGGCCATTCAGCTAAAAACAAGGCCTTCGGCCTAGTTTTCAAAAACTAAAACTCAACTTGTTGGAATGGATTGCTTATTCTTTCCTGTTTCTCAAGTCGCTTCTTCACTCTTCTTATAAAAAGATTATCAGTGCGTTTTCGATCCAGAGAAAAGATAGAAGGGAAATTGAGAGAAAGAGAAGGAAATGGAGTGCATATTTGGTTTGGTTAAAAACAGAACTAAATAAAAACAAATCATGTAATTTGCTTTCCATAACATATTGTTCATGGCTGTGGTCCAAAAGAATTTTGCTTTCTGCAAGGCTACAACGGAATTAATTATACTAATCATGTAAAAGCTCTGTGTTGGTCAAAGGAAATAATTAGAAGCTTTATTATAGTCTCAATTCGGTATTAATCTCAAAATTAATTGGTGTTGACTATATGAATTCTTTATTTTAGTTCCGGACAATTCTTGATTATATCTTGTGATAGTTGTAATGCCTAAAAATAAACATAAAGTATCTATTAATTCCAAAGTTAATTTAAAAAAGAATTGCCAACAAATTAGTCATAAACTGCCATGTAAACACATCACTACTCCTCAAATGATATAAAAAAAAAATAATAATAAAATAAAATTATATTGGGTTGTTAAAACAAACAAGCCAGATAATTCACAACATTAATTTGTATGCCTTTAATAAGAAACTAAACTTTCCAAGTAGAAACAAAAAATGATTGATGAGCTTCTAATAATACTTCTACCAAATGGCTCCAAGTTTAGTAAAAGTTGGCTATCCAAATACAACTAATAGATTCTCTTTGCAACTGCTTCAACTATAAATTTCACTCTTAAGCTTCACTGCGCAATCAATTCAAATCAGAACAAATAGTTCTAGCTTTCTTTTCTGCATAAACTTCAGTAAATCCAAATGGCTTCAAAAGGGGTTGAGCTGTGTGTATTTCTAGTACTTGTAATGATGCTTTGTTATGGAACCACAGCTCAATCAAGCTGCACCAGGGCCCTTGTGGGCTTATCCCCATGCCTAAACTATGTAACAGGAAATTCTTCAACCCCATCATCTTCCTGCTGCTCACAACTTGCTTCTGTTGTTCAATCTCAGCCCCAATGTCTCTGCGCAATGCTTAATGGTGGTGGCTCATCACTAGGTATTTCCATTAACCAAACCCTTGCTCTATCACTCCCTGGAGCTTGTAATGTGCAAACCCCACCAGTTAGCCGGTGCAATGGTATGCCAACAGTCAACTGAATTATACTTTATAAAATGTCATATTAACTATTGAATATTGATAAATACCTGTATTGGTTTAATTTATCTATATGTTTTTTTTTTTTTTACCTTCAATCAGCTGCCAATGGTCCTGCAGCTTCCCCAATGAGTCCTCCAGCAGATTCTTCGGAGGAAACACCATCAATGCCAAGCATTCCTGCCGGTAATAAGAACTTCTTACACACATTCCAAATATCGAATTTGAATTCCTGAATTGCATGCTCTCCAAAATTCTTTATATTTCAAACTGAATGTTCTATTGGATATTTTCCTACACAAAATAGCAACTAGTATTGAAGGGTAATTCATTAACTACTTTTATTAATGAATGCAGGAAGTGGGTCCAAAACGGTCCCAACAGCAGATGGCACATCAAATGCAAACATCACAAGAATGCAACTTCATCTCACTTTATTCGTAATTTTCATTGCTTCATGGGCTTCAAATGCCATCAGATTCTGAGATTTCTGTCGATGAATGTATTTCTTCATTTCAAGCTCTTTGCTATTTTCATGTTACCGAATTCTGAGTGTGAATCTTCCAGAGTGATTTGTGGCCTGTTGTAGTATACAAATTATTTTTCTTTATCCGAATTTTGTACTAATCTCTTAGTCTTAAAGATGATTCTTTCTGCTACTCGCAGGAGTACGACTGTATTATTATTTGTTGGGTTTGTTTAATGAAAAATAAGGGATCTTAGCCCTTGTAAAAATCATTTTTCCATCTTTCAATCTTCTTCTCTTCCCTCTTCTTGAGTATAAAGAACAAAATAATTATAATCAAGAACATAGTTTGAAGAATAACTGTTACTGAAGAGTTATTAGCAGTAACTTGATTAAAAGATGCAGAAATAAAAGAAAATCAATTCAGTGGAAATTTTATATGTGGTTATGAAAATGGCACAGTGAAGTCATACTTGATTATTACATTTAAATAAGAAAACTCCATTAAACTTTTACTTTCACCTCTGAATTCCAAATATAAAATTTTAACCCAGAATTAGGAAACACTAAATTATTCTTCTGCAAGCCAAAAATGGTCAAATGATATGTTACAAGGCAACAGTGCCAAATGGTTCC
Source organism: Aleurites moluccanus (assembly GCA_948193065.1). NCBI lineage: Eukaryota > Viridiplantae > Streptophyta > Magnoliopsida > Malpighiales > Euphorbiaceae > Aleurites > Aleurites moluccanus. Next base: position 12,855 of record CANXYC010344046.1, on the reverse strand, counting down.
AATTTGGACATTACTTTGTTTCACATATTTTGGATATTTCTGCACATTGGAGATAAATTTGGACAGTCAAATTATCCAGTATTTAAATCCTATCTGCTGGACATTAATTTTCTACATTTTATATAGTTCATATTTGGTAGGCCGTAATCAATGGAGGAATAAAATGACAATTAAATTACGTGTTGGTTTACTTTGTTTGATTATGTAAAAAAATTCAAATGCAACATAATGAGCATTATATTATTAATTCTTTACCACAATTTTTTTTTTCTAAGAATTGTTTTCTAAATCTTTTACAACAAATTTTTTAATGATATGTTTTCTTTTTTTACAGCAAGTTATTTAATGGCCTAATTTTTTACAACAAAAAAATTTTAATTACCAGTTTTCTTTTTAACAACATAAACATAATTAATACTTATTCTTTCTTTTATCATATTAATTTCAATATCATTATTTAATTTCAGTAAGTATATAATTGAAAAATAAATATTTTATTTTGATAATTATAAAATAATTAATTATTTTAATCATTACATTACATGATTATTTCATTTACACTTCCAAACAAAGTAATTTAACACTCATTACATTATATAGTTCATTATATTATATTATTATCAAACGTAGCCTAAATGTTCAGCACTTAGTGCAATCCAACTAATTGAAATTTTTTATCTTTCTGAATTACTTGTAAGCCATCTTCTGTATGCCATATATAATGCATAGAGAACCCTGCTGATATCAATATTAGTGTTCAAAGAAGCTTTATGGTTAACTAAGCATATATATAGAAATATGATTAATTTGTAAATCTCAAATCAGAATAAAACAATCCCCTGTTCAAAAGGAGTTGGCTGCCCAACAATCATGTATTTGAATGTAGACTGCTAAACTAACACTTCTCACTTCTTATATTATTAAATTATGGGTTGTTAAAACAAACAAGCTTAGACAATGTAGCACTTTATATTTGTATATACTTAATATTAAGGAACTTAACTTTCAAAGTTGCAAGGATGGTTGAGCTTCTTAGAACATTTCTACCAAATAAACATCCAGATTAGTAAAAGTTGGCCATCCAAATATAACTAATATATTTTAACTATAAATCCTACTCTTAAGCTTCACTCCATACTCAATTCCTGAACACAACTCTCTTGTTTGTAAACTACTTACTAGCCAATTTTTTCCTGCCATAAATTCCTGAAACTCCAAATGGCTTCAAAAGGGGTTGATCTCTGTGTACTTCTAGTACTTGTTATGATGTTTTGTCATGGAGCCACTGCTCAATCAGGCTGCACCATTGCCCTTGTGGGCTTATCCCCATGCCTAAACTATGTCACAGGAAATTCCTCAACGCCATCATCTTCTTGCTGCTCACAGCTTGCTACTATTGTTCAATCTCAGCCAGTGTGTCTCTGTGCATTGCTTAATGGTGGTGGCTCATCACTAGGCATTACTATTAACCAAACCCTTGCTCTATCACTTCCTGGAGCTTGTAATCTGCAAACCCCACCAATTAGCCAGTGCAATGGTAAGTCAAAGGTAACTTAATTAGGCTGCATTACATTTCATAGTTTAATAACAAGAATTTTCATATAAATATATTGATTTGAATTGGTTATTACTTGAATCAGCAGCCAATAATGGTCCTGCAACCCCACCAGTAAGTTCTCCAGTAAGTCCTCCAGCAGATTCTTCAGACGATACACCTGATTCTCCCAATACTCCATCAGTACCAACCATTCCTTCTGGTATGATGTAACACTTCAGGCACATGAAAAATTTCTAGTCTGCATATTAAATTGCAAAATTCTGTTTTTCCAACTTGACATTTTAATGATCATATTATTCCGTGGATAAATACAGGAGGCGGTTCTAAGACAGTTCCAACTGCAGGAGGCACATCAGAAGCAAGCATCACAAAAATGCAACTTCATCTCACCATATTCATCATTTTCATTGTATCATATTCTTCAAATTTCATTAGATTCTGAGCTTTCTATATATGCAGATTTGGAGCTTCTGCTAGTGTTTACATCTATATGCACTTGTAATATGCGGGGTTAGTGTTGTTGGATTGTTTCTAGTGTATCATTTGAAAGATTTTTGCAATAATAAAAAACTACTTCCATTTTTATTTTATTGCGGAAATTTGTGGATGTAATTATGAATTTTAATTGATTTTAGCCTGATTAAACCAAATCATTGTAATCCTTAATTATTAGCATCAATTAGGCCTTATATATGTTACATGCTTCAATAAGGTAGCTTCTTTGACCTTTCTTCTTCATGTACCTTGCACATAAAGAAAGTGGTTTAAAGGAAAATACTTACCTACACTACAATGAATATATACACCCATCCAATAAAATAAAAACATATGTAGCAAATAAAAATAATATTGTCTTTTCATTAGACAAAAAAGGACAAAAGAAATCTATTAATAAAAATGTCTAATCACTGATTAGTGGGGTGCATAACAAAAATTCCTATAATCAGTATAAATAAGTATTTTTCGTGGTTTAAAATATAGGTAAGTATTTTCCGTGCTTTAAAGTCTTTAATCTTCATTTCAGACCAGCATCAACATTCCATTAAATAATGCTTTAAATGGAAGTAATGCAAAAAGCTAAGCAAACCATAAAGAGACGCATAATTTGACTTCATTAACACAATAAATAATTTTTATAAAGTCCCAAAGGTGAGTTGTTTACCAAAAATTCTGTTACATAAAGTAGGAAAAGTTGGTGAACAATTTTGTTCACAATCTTCCCTCTGATATTCCTACAAATAGCAGATTAAAGAAAAAGAAAAAACTCATTTTAACAACATTCCTCAATCTACAATTCACAAAAACACTAACTAGCCAAAAATTTCTATAGAATTCAATGGCAGCTAGGAGGATTGAGATCTGACTAACTTTCGCGGTTATGGCGAATTTTGTGGGCAAGGTCTATAGCACAATCAAGTTGCACTAATGTGCTAATAAGCATGTCACATGCGTCAATTACATAACAGGAAATTCATTAACCCCATCTTCACAATGTTGTACACAACTAGCTAATGTGATGCCTCTTTACATGCCCGAAATGGGTAAAAAATTAATTTTGTATAAAAAGTTAAACTTAAATAAGCATGAAAATTTTAATGAAATTTTTAATTAATTTTAAGTGAATTGAAAATTTATTTTACGTAAAAAAATTAAGTTAAAATGGGCTAAATAATTTTTTTTTATAAATTAATGAGGTTTTTTTTAACAGATGAATCAAATGGAAAATTTTTTATAAATTAATGAGATTTTTTTTTCGTGCGGATAGCCCCTGTCTCACCCGGACTAATACTGAAGCTCCGTGCCTCTTCACTTGGTGTCGATATTAATCAGACTCGGGCCTTTGCTCTTACTAATTCTTGCAATGTCCAGACTCCCCTCTAGTAGTCGTTGTAATGGTTAGTCCAAACTAACCCCTTTTTCTTTAGCATTCTGAACCTATTGGCAGATCGTATATGATTTACCACTAGGTTACGTGGGAGTTCAAGTAGAAACTCTGTTTAAGCTCTATAACCCAGCATTAGTTGAATGTTTTGATGTCATTGCCATAAATAAATATAAATTCCATTTGAAAGAAATCAATTCTATCAATAGAATTAAATTAAATTTTTATGTAAGAATTGTTCCAAATATTATACATCAATAATGAATTTCAATTTATTTTATTTTCATAATTACTTATATTTATTTAACAATTAGTAATAATATTGAAATTTTAGGAAATTATGATATATAAATATGTAATTTAATGATAAATCAAATTATAATTTTGAGAAATGATTTGATTTTTCATTTACTTTAAAATCATTTCTTTTTTATAGTAAAACCTTTGTAAATTAATAATTTCTATTATATAATAATTTTTTACAGTTTCGACTTAGATTAATAGATTAAATTAATAATTTTGATAAATTAATAATATAATATTTTTTTGAAAATCTTAACATATTTATATGATCTCATTCATATTATAAATTAATAATTTGTGAGTATTATACATATAATATACTATGGTATGTGTTTTATTAAAATATGATTCTAAATACTATTTTAAATCTAAATAATTATATTCATAGTTTTTTTCCCCATCATCTAATTCATATTTAGTTCATCACATATTTTTTTATTCAATTTATTTATTTTATATTTAACCAATCATATATATTTTTTATTTTATTTTAATTAATTTATATTCAATTGATCATATTTTTTGTTCTATTTTAATTAATTCGTATTTAATTGATCATATTTTTTTATTTAATTCATTTAATTCATATTACATTGATTATAAGATTTGTAAAATATAATAAACTTTTAGTTGATTGAATATATATTTGTTGAATTATAAATATTCTCTTTAAATTATTAATTTATCAATTAATTAATAAAATTTATAAGTTCTACTGATATTAATTTATAAAGATTTTATTGGTAATTAAAAGAATTGAATTCTATAACAATTTATTTCAACATATGAAAATTTATGAAGTAAAATTCATCTAAATTGAATTCTGGTAAAATCTAAGTTTCTAAACATGGGATAATATTTATATTTATTGATAGAAAGTAGTATACTTTTTTATATTGTGTTATACATATTTTTTACATTTTTATCAATAATGAATTTACTTTTTAGAATGATTATGTATTTTGAATTTTATATTCACAAATATTAATTAATATGAGAATAATAAACATTTAAAAAAATATAGAAACAAAATAAAATATAATAAAAACTAAGTTAAAAATTATTAATTTTTCAATAAATTTAATAAATAATTACTGATCATGCAATGCATGAGCATGAAGCTAATATATATAAAGTAGGCAGACTCTTAACAGGAGATATCCATATGGTAATATATTAAATGAATATAAATATCTAATAAGTATTAAATGGACGCTAATTGTATACAGTATTATATATATTAAATGAGTTAAAATGTCACATATAATATTATTATATTTTTTATATATTTTAATATTTTTATTATGGTATATATTTATTTGTGTCAATTTAAAATATAATATCTTTTGTACGTGACACTATCATCTTAAAATTAAATTAAATTTATTTTATATAATTATTTTACTCTTCAAAAATTGACATAAAATGGTAGCATTTTTAAGAAAATTTAATCTGATATGAGAATTTTATTTTATAAAATAAAATAAAAAGATAATAATAAATATTTTAATATTAAATATAAAATTTATAATTCTATTAATAATCACATGCAAAAAATAATAATTACTATCTAAATAGATATAAATTATATTTATATTATTTAAATAATATTAATACATATTAATGGAATAAAAAATTTTATATAATAAAAATAAGGAGAATATATTAATCATTTCAACTAATTATGCATTATGATAATAAACATAATATTTGAGATTATTTGTTAATCTAAAATATGATAATTTAATTTTAAATAAAAAACTGTAATATCTTAACTTATTTTAATTATTATAATTTAAACAAAATTATAACCTAAACTATGAATAAAAAACATATATATATATTTAGGATTTATAGCCTAAGAAAAATTGAACATATTAAATGTCATAACTATTATAATTTAATAAAATTTATAACCTAAATTATTTATTTATAACATTTATGGTTATATATATATATTTATTTATGAAATTTGAAAGAATTTTTCTCTCAATTTCACAACAAAAATGTTAAGATTATTTGTTTTAATTTTTTAAAATATTTTATCATATTTTTATTTATTATTTTTTTATAATGTTTTTTTTTTATTTCTTATAATTTTATAAATTTGTAAAAATATTCAAAGACAATTAGTTATAAGTAGATTTAAATTATTATTTAATTTTAATAAAAAATTAAATATTATTGTTATATGTGGTCAAATTTAATAATAATAATTTAATAATTAAAGAATTGTACTATTTATTTATATATTTTTTATTTTTTAATATTTCTTAACTTTGTATTATTTGAATTGTAAAAAACATATATGATGTGATTTAAAATAATAAAAATATAAATAAATAGAATTTAGAATTCATAATAATTAATAAAAATAAAATAATATATATATATATATAATTATTAATAAATAATTACGTTCAAAACACGGTTTAAGTTGGAAGTAGAGCGTGAAAGTTTGTTGCTGTATTTCAACCACGTGCCGTGAACGTGTCTGTCGATATGAAAGTGCCATTTGTTTGACAGTGAAAGGGCAAAGGGGGAGGGTAAGCCGACGATCCCAATTGCCAAAAATCTATTCTTCTATAAACCAACCAATAAAAACAAACATCCCTATTGCCAAGGCGTTCCGAGGTTGCTATTTATTTTTAAATAGTAATTTTTGATGTATTATGTTATGATTTAAAAAATTTTTAAAAATTATAATTACATAGTGTTTAATATAATAAATTAAATAATATATTTTTTAAATTAAATAAAAATTAAATGGATAATAAAAAATAAAAAATTTGTTAAATTTAAATAGTTAAATTTAATATATAAAATTTATAATATATTTTTTACTATTCATTTAATTTTATTTAACATAAAAAAATATATTATTGAATTCATTATATCAAACACTATTAAATTATAATTTTTAAAAATTTTATATAACTTTTTAAGATATCAAAATATAATATATAAGAGATTATTATATAAAAATACATAATAGCCCTTCAAACTTTATCTTTAAGAGGTATTGAATAAGGAAAATTAAAATTTTTAATAAATTTTAAAAAATATGAATATTCAATAATAAATTTTAAAAATTTTATAAAAATTAAGAGTATTTAATAATAATTTTTTAAAAATTTTAAAAAATTTATAATAATTAAGGGTATTCAATTATAATTTTCATAAATTTATAAAAATAAATAAATATTTAAAAATTCATTAATTTTTATAAATAATATACTTTTATATATTTTAACAAGTTTTTTATGTAATAATATAAATAAAAATTATTTTTAAAAATCTTTTATCTCCCCTCAAAATTTCGGTTTCTTTTATTTTATTGGGCTTTGCAATTGAGCAAATAACCATATAAGCATCAATGTCTCATACACACGTTCTCTCCCCATCTCATCACCGAGCCAGCCAAAGAAAAGCTGACCTACAATTGTTCCATAAAAACCCACACCAATAACATTTGATGGTGAAGATCCAGGACTAGCAGAACCTTCCTTGTAATAATAGATTCTTCCTAGAAATTTGGTCGCAAGGGAGATACAAGAAAGATCATAATAATCAGTGAAAAAACCATTCCAGCAATCATAATTGCTGTGAAATGGCATCATTGTGTTTTAACCCCATCAAGTGCATCAAACACTTCCAGTTGTTCTTTTGCGATGATTTCCACCCTTAACCGTACTTAAATAAATGGTATATATTATAAATAAGAACATATTCATAAAAAACACATATATATAAAAAAAAATAATTGTTTATAATTTTTCAATTACTAACTTGTTATTATTGCAGTTTATATTACATATTAAAAACAATAATTAAGATGTATAATAATATATCAAAATATTATTCTTGAAATATTATTTTAGTAAACTTTAATATTTGAGTTGAATTATATTATTTAATTGAAAACTTTTAATTTTATTTATTGTTTTTATTATATGAAATATATATTATAAATTAATAAAAATTTATTAATATCTATAAAAATATATCAATATTTATAAAAATAATTTTAAAATAAAATTTAAAAGTCATTTCTAAATTTTATAATTTTTTTTCTATTAAAAAAAATTAATTCTGAATTTATTATCTAAATAATTATATATTTATTGTTAAACTGTGACTCGATATATAATTTTATAAAAATTATTAAAAATTTATAAATTTTACAAAAATTAATCACTTAAAATAAAATATCTATAAATATCTTTAAAAATTTTAATTAAATACGCTCTGAAATTTCTAATTTAATTTAAGCTTTGTTTTCGTGACTTTGCCCTTTTCGTCAGCTGTCAAAAATCAAAATACCCTGTCTCTCTCTCAATCTCTCGCTATCTCTCGCAGGCAATCCTACGCTACTCTCTCCCTCTCGCTCTCTCTCTGTCTTTACAAATCTATGCGGCACAGCCAAATCCTGTTGCCTTTCAGGTAAAGCGTGTCTTTTTTATTCTCTCTCTCTCTTCCTGTTTAAGCCAACTGTGTTTAAGAGACCATTTTCCTGCGCAATTGTTTCCAAGTTTGATTGGATTTTGAAAATTTTTAATACCCATAATTTCTTTTGCTGAATTTGAAGTGGGTTTTCCGTGTGGAATTAAGAACTGTGTTTTGGTTGTTTTTGTGTCCTGTACGGGTCCGTTGAGGTTGAGTTTCTGTCTGTTCTGATTTCAATTCGGTGTCTTTGTGTTCTGATTTTGTAATGAATGGAAAGGATTGAGATTAATTCCCTACAGAATTTGCATTTTTATGTTTAATGTTCAGAAATGTGTCTGGGATTTTACTTGATGACGATTTGCATGTGTTAGACGCTGGACATTTATTAGCACTGGAGGTTTTGGGTTTTCTCCAGTCAAATTGATGACTTTGTGTTGTTAGCTTTTAACATATAATTCGCTCTTAGGTTTATGTATGTGAAAATGCCCTGGAGTAAAATCGTTACTTAAAATGCTTAAGATTATTTTTGTCAAAATTATGCCGTGAAATTTCTATGATCATGGCAGTTGTGTGTGTTTGCGAACGAATCTGCTTTATAATTTAGTGCAAATGGCAACTTAACAGGGGATTATTGAATCTGTTGAAGCTCCCTTATGTAGTTTATTGGAGATCAGAAGATTGACCGCTAGTGTTTATCTCAAATTAAATTGCATGGATTAACATTTAATTTGAAATCTGAATACTTGTAATACTTTAGCACTTCTAAAAGAAGAATGTAGTTCCTGATACTTGTAGTCACTTGTATAGGGTATTGCTTTGCTTCCCTCTTCCCCTTTTATTTCTTTCATACATTCATTTGAGTAGCCTGGTTCATCTTTTTGCCCCCATCCCAGCTTCACAAAATATGTTTTTTTTCCTCTTCTCTCTTGCATTGATACCTTAACAATATGTTTGATTGGGAGGATATTTGAATGGAAAGAAAAGAGATGAGGGATGGATTGCAAAGGAAAGACTCGTGCCTTCATTTAGTTGGGAGGAAATGTACAGAAGGAAAGACCATTCTTCATTCCCTTGGCAAGGAATCCATTCGACCAACTTGAGGGGACTAGTGGGAGTGAAGCTACCATTTTTGTTGATTTTAATTGTTTGCCCTTATTATTTAATAAATAAAAGGCATATGTTAGCTGGGTTTTAGTCCATGCTCAAAATTAGATCATATTCATTCCTCTCCTATATATGATAAACAAACAGGAAATGTATAATTCCATCCTTATCTTTTTCATTTATTCACTTTACCACTTTCTTTCCTCCTCATTTCCATCTCCTCTCTGATTCTCCAACCGTATGTAAACATTCTTGCTATGCTGCATATATTCATTTTTACTAGATATTTGGGTAGTTTTGAAGATATGGAGAAAATTACTATCTGGAATTTCAGGAGTGTAAATTTAGAGAAGTAGTTTCCTAGAAATTTTGGATGATGAAACATTGCTAAAATCATGAGGGATTTATTTCTGTGTTTTAAAGCAGTATTATTTCTGAAAGAAAAATTATATTTGGTATGCTTTTTGAGCCATTTTTTCACTTTTTGGTAATGCTGTTCTGAAATGTTAATTTTTTTTTGTGGTGCCTTTTAGTCAGTCAGTGCTGGCAATTGCATACTTTGTTTGATATAAAATCATAGGCATTTCTGTATCACTAGTGTCGCACTGTCTGCCTGATTTATGTCATTTTTGTTTGGGCAATTATCTTTTGGCAGGATTGTTACTTCTAATGTTTAGTTAGTTTGGTGAGAAATCATATGGGTTAATTAATTCATATGCTCTTACTAGTGTAATCATATTAACATTTTTGGCAAGTCTAAACCACACTAATGGTAACAAACAAATAGTACTTAAGTTCTGATTTCAGTTATTAACAATGCAAGCACATGGTGTGTGTTTGTTTAGGAATATAAAAGAATGTATATGCATATGGATGTTTTGAATTGTTTTCTATCAGAATTCCAATATCGCCAATGCTGGTTTATATGCAAAATTACCTGCAGCATGCATGCCTGTTATTCACATGGATGTCCCAAATATGCCTAATACTGTCCAACAATTAAACGGCCGTATAATGCTCTTGGCAAAGAAGACAATCTGATTTTGCTCAAAGTTACAATCCCCAAAACAAGTTTAGTTTTAAGAAAGATAAACTGTTTTTTCCCCTCTCTGTATTCTGTTGGTTTTAAGTTTATACAGTTCATATCTTTTTCAGATTCTGCTGTCAGTTGTTGTTGAGTTATGATATTCCATGCCATATTTCTACATATGCAACAGCAATTTGTCAAAGAGGTTATTTTCTTATATTTGTTGGACTTTGTCATCTAATTTTGCTACAATAAGCAATTTATTGCTTATCCTTGTAGAAGCTCAATATCAGACAATGTTCAATGCAAGTATGGGTTTTTATTGGAATAGAAACTAATTGAGTTAAAAGGCTATTAATGCCCTTGAAATATTGACAATTGGTTATATCTCATAGGATTTGATAAACCTTTCATGTTTGCATTGAGCAGTGAAAGGTAAAATTTAGGATCTGTTGGAACTCTAAGTTATTGAATTTTAACTATTGTGACGAAAAATAGCAACCTAGGCTGCCTTTATAAAAAATTGTTTGCCCAAAACAAGACAAAACTGGAGATAAATTTAAAGGAAATTTTAACGCCACAAGTAGTTGCAGGGTAATTGTAAGGATGAAGATATTGTAGCATTGTTGACTTTTGCTGTTTGAGAATTCAGAATTGAAGCAATTCAATTTTCCATTATTTTTTGCTTTACCTGTGTTGCTGTGCTGTTTCCAAGTCGCTTTTTCGTCAATGTTTTTGCGTGTCTCAAAAATATGAGACTTGGGGTTTTCGCGGTTAGAATTTTATTTGATCGTGTTTATCTAGGGCTTTGAAATATGGGTTTGGAAAGTCTGATTACTGAAGGACTGAGTGAGACAATTGCATTTTTGTACTTTTTTTATTGTGTACGGTGGAATGATAGTTATTAGCTATTAAAGGATTATTTCTCTTTCAAGTCTCAATGCCATCTAAACATGATTGTAGTAGTTTCATTCTCATCACGTACATTTACAAATGCAATGATTTTGAAATTCCAGTACTACGACTTGGTTTTCACGTAACCATACTTGTTCATTTTGTTGTGTCAGGTAACCATGCCAATACTTCCATCAGTGAGGCAACAAATTCATCGGTGAAAAATAATTTGAGATAAGGTGCAACAGTGATTAATATGTCTGAACTGATTGAAGGTCTTCCGGATGCCATTGCTATTAGGTGCATTGCACGGGTTCCCTTCTACCTCCATCCCAAGTTAGAGCTTGTTTCTCGGTCATGGCGGGCTGCTGTACATAGTCTTGAGCTGTTTAAAGTCCGACAGGAGGTTGGTTCAGCAGAAGAGCTTCTATGTGTGTGCGCTTTTGATCCCGAGAATTTATGGCAGCTGTATGATCCTCGTAGAGACCTTTGGATTACTCTTCCTGTTCTGCCCTCAAAGATCAGGCACCTTGCCCACTTTGGTGCTGTCTCCACTGCTGGAAATTTGTTTGTGCTTGGTGGTGGTAGTGATGCTGTTGACCCATTGACAGGTGACCAGGATGGAAGTTTTGCAACCAATGAAGTCTGGTCGTATGATCCTGTAATACGACAGTGGGCCCCACGTGCATCCATGCTTGTGCCTCGTGCAATGTTTTCATGCTGTGTTTTGAAGGGAAAGATAGTCGTTGCAGGTGGCTTTACCAGCTGCCAGAAATCAATATCTCAAGCAGAAATGTATGATCCAGAGAAAGATGTCTGGATCCCAATTCCTGATCTCCACCGCAGTCACAATTCAGCATGCTCTGGAGTAGTAATTGGCGGAAAGGTGCATGTCTTGCACAAGGGCTTATCAACAGTACAAGTATTAGAGAATGTAGGGTCTGGATGGATAGTTGAGGATTATGGTTGGCTCCAAGGTCCAATGGCAGTTGTTCATGGGGCCTTATATGTAATGAGCCATGGACTAATTTGCAAGCAGGAGGGGAAAATGAGAAAGGTATTGGTTTCAGCATCTGAGTTCCGGAGAAGGATTGGATTTGCAATGACGGGGCTAGGAGATGACATATATGTGATTGGAGGGCTGATTGGCCCTGATCAATGGAATTGGGAGATCAAGCCGATGTCTGATGTTGATATCTTGACAGTTGGGGGTGAGAGACCAACTTGGCGCCAGGCAGCTCCAATGACAATGTGCCGTGGTACAATACTTGGATGTACACAGCTGAGAATTTAGGTGTCTATTTACATGTATTGTTGCTTTGTTGTGAAAATTATGTTCTTGTCAAAGGCAGTGATTTCCCTCCTATTGGAGACGAGGTAATGTAACTTTTTCTCTCTGGCTTCCTTGTTTGTTTGTAAGCCATAAATCCTTGCCCTTGATTTCAGTAATGTAAGGTTGTTCCAGAGGCACTCCCATTTTGAGGGCGACACTGGGGAGGTCTTGAAGCGGCTTAACCAATGAAATGGTACATTAATGAAATTTAGTATTCGGAAGGACGAGGAATCCCTTTTTGTTCCTCTCTTTTTTTGGATATCTAAAGTGAACATATATATATATATATATATATATATATATATATA
>CANXYC010343843.1:0-23748 GCA_948193065.1 Aleurites moluccanus | reverse complement strand
TTTGGTGAAACCTAGCCATCCATCCATCCATTTTGCTTACTTTAATGCTATTTGTCCATCCAAAGTCAACAAAGGTGGCTGCCATATACATTTGCCACACCAAATTCAAAACCAAAAGCAAAAATCCTATACTTTGAGCTTATGATAGCAAATTTGCATCCTATTGATCAAACCATCCATTTTTTCATCATTTGATCCAATGGTTGGATTTAATCAAGCCTAAACTAATACTATATGGTTGCACACATTCTATAATCCCTTATTATGAAGGAAAATACTAAAATGCCCTTAGTGCAAACCGAAGCACCTCAATCGAGCAGCTTACCGGGAACTGTTTTCAACCGGGTTTATTTTTTCGTGTATTATTCAAATAAACTTAATAATACCATTTACATTCACTTATTTTCTTTTATTTCTTCAAATATAATGTTAAATCCATAAAAACTCGAAGGAGCTGTAAAATGACCATTTTGCCCCCAGTTCACCAAAAACTCAAAATTTTCCGATTTTGTCCTAACGGCCTTTAAATCACTTCTATGCCTAAAATCAAGTCATATAACATGTATAACTATCAATTTCATGCATAAATACATCATATAAACATATGATAAAGAAAACAAAAATCCCCCCCTAAGTCCCTCTTTAAGGGTTTCAATAGGGTTTAAGTTGAGATGTTACACCTCGCCTATTCCCTCTTCGCATATGCCACTTCTGCAATGCCTCTTCGCCAAACTCGCCTCGCCTATTCCCTCTTTGCATATGCCACCTCGACAATGCCTCTTCGCCAAACTCGCCTCGCCTATTCCCTCTTTGCATATGCCACCTCGTATATCCCTCTTCGCATCTCTTCCTCGCCTATTTTGGCAAGTTGGAACCCTGTCTCACCAGCCATCTTGCCACTTCGCACTGAAATGGCTCACGAGCAAGATAAAGAGGGCCAAACGTCCTGATTCTTTTTTCAGTTAACTTAGACACACAGGGCCACAATTCCAAGTTTACCCCTCCAGCTCGATTAGCCTCTAACCATTATTGAAATCAAGGAATCACCTCGCACTACTTATTCTGCTGAGCTAGAAACCTTCTTTGTCACTCCGTACTGAACCAGCTTACAATTGAACTACAGACACCCAAATTCCTTAATTCTTTTTGTCTCTTAAAGTAGACACTCAGGGGTCCATCATAACCAAAATTCAATTTAAAAAGAAATCTATAACATTTATGGTGAATTTCTAAATTCACCCAGACTTTACTCTCCAAAAATTGTCCAAGCAGGTCTGATTAAATTTCAATCTCAATTGATCTATACTTATCTAATTCCCCTGAAATTTTACAATCAACAATATAACACATAAAGAAACATTTCTCATGTTTACACTTTTGGCTCATTCAGCATCAAACATTCCCAGAAAAATAAACATTCTCAGATTTCCTGCAGAAAATTGTGAACCAGATAGGTTCTGGTCGAGGAGGCATATCTCCTCACACACATAAAATTTCATAAAACCCTTTTACAGACCTAAAGATAAGATATAAATCTACAACTTTTATGTTTTTCACTTTTCCAAATTATTCCTTTAAAATCATGAAATCTTCCTCACAAAATTCTTCCTGCATACAGATTCTAAATTTCTCAAAGCATTAATTTATCCACAATCAATTCAACAACATACAAATATATATATATATATAAAATATGATAGGTATTACATATAGCATCTGTCAGATTTATTAGTAGTGATTTCTATATATATATATATATATATATATATAAAATATGATAGGTATTACATATAGCATCTGTCAGATTTATTAGTAATGATTTCTAACTATTACTAAAACATTGATTCATTGAAATTTGTTATATCGATACATTGATTCATTGATGTCTTATCACCTTGAAACTTATATTCAATATTTCCCAACTTGATTATTTATTTATTATATTCATATTTATCGAATCACCTATTATTTTGATATGTTTATTGTACAAATTTCCAATAGCTAGTTTACTTTATTGTATTCCTTTATAAGAACTGAATTCGTTGGTATATTGTTATTCTTAAACCTTCCTTGTGAGAACTAAGCCTCACAAGTAAGGTCATATATATGTTATTCACTGAGCTTTGTCTTACCTCTTTTAGTGGTTATTTTTTTTTAGGAAATTGATAGATAGTGGTTCCAGCTACAGCCTTCATCTACTGTGAATCACATTTATCTATATATTGTCTGGCTTTTGGTCTTAGACTCAGTAGAAGCTCCATGATTTTCATTTAAAGAATCTAAGTTGTATATATAACAGAAAGTAATAGTTGTATAATTAATTAGAGTATATTAAAATGTGAGAACTTAATTTAATTTACCTATATGAAAATATGGTTGTTGTCTTCATAATTATTGAAGTGCCTTGTATATTGAATTGTTAAAATGGAGTAGAGGGTATAAGGAGAACTTTTGGAAGTGTTGTTTTCTGCATAACTGATTTATATTAAAGCTAAGGACAAGTAGGTCTCGGGAATAGAGTAGAAAATATAAAGAAAACTTTGCAGTTTTTCCGTAAAATTTATATATGGTTATATGGGTTTAGGGTATCTTACACTTTCCTATACCCTAGGGTCATCATATCTCCTGAAATGGGGAATGTGACAAAGTTGGCTTTCAGAGGTGTGCTTTCTAGGTCATGTTATCAGTGGTGAGGGTATTAAAATTGATCTTAAGAAGGTTGAAGCAGTTGCAGAATGACCTAAACCATCTAGTGTGACAAAAATTCATAGTTTTCTGAGTATGGCTGGCAATTACCGTCGATTTGTGAAGGATTTCTCTAAAATAGCCGCACCATTAACTAGATTGACAAGAAAGCAAGTTAAATTTCTGTAGGCTGATGTCTGTGAAGAGAACTTTCAAAAGCTCAAAACTTATCCCACTACAGCTCTAGTATTAGCATTGCCATCAAGCATCGACAGATTTATTGTTTACTGTGATGCTTAACGAGTAGGACTTGGATGTGTATTGATACAGCATGGAAAGGTGATTGCTTATGCATCTAGGCAACTGAAGAAACATGAATTAAATTATCTCACACATGATCTAGAGATGGCAGTTGTGGTCTTTGATTCAAAAATTTGGAGGCATTACTTATATGGGAAAAAGTGTAAAATCTTCACTGACTATAAAAGCCTTCAATACATCTTTCAACAGAGGGATTTGAATTTACGACAATGGCGATGGGTTGAATTGGTGAAGGATTATAACTGCTAGATATTGTATCACCCTGATAAAGCAAATATAGTGGCAAATGCTTTAAGTTGGAAGTCAATGGGCAGTTTATCACATATAGTTGTAGATAGAAGACCATTGATCAAACAGTTGAAAGAGTTGTTTAACATAGGCATTCAGTTTGAAGTCACAGATTCGCATGTTATGTTTGCACATTTTAAAGTGAGGCCAATGCTAATTGATGAAATTGAAGCCTCACAGGGCAAAGACCCGTATCTGGTGAAATTGAAAGATGATGTGAAGAAGTGTGTGGTTGATAAATCAACTAAGAAGTCTTCTGACTTTAAATTGGAAAATAGGGTATTGAAATTGGGCAGTATATGGTGTGTACCTGATGTGGATGGACTCCGGGAGCGAGTTATGTAGGAGATTCATCATGCACTATATAGTGTTCATCTTGGAGTAACAAAAAAGTATCATGAATTGAAAAGTACTTATTGGTGGCCAGGATTAAAGAAAGATGTGGCTAAGTATGTGGCTACTTGCTTACCTTGTCAGCAAGTAAAATTTGAACGCTAAAAGTCTTCGAGTTTATTGCAGGAGATTGAACTACCAAAGTGGAAATGGGAGCAGGTGACTATGGATTTTATTATTGGCTTGCCACCAACTATAAAGGGATATGATTCTAGTTGGGTTATAATGGATCAGCTTACCAAGTCAGCACATTTCTTGAAAATTAAAACAGCTTATACAACAGCTCAGTACGCTCAATTTTATATTAACAAGATTATAAGGTTGCATGGGGTGCCAATATCCATCATTTCGGATAGAGCTACTCAGTTCACTTCCCAGTTCTGGCAGAAATTTCAGGAGGCATTGGGTACACGGTTGAATTTCAGCACTATATTTCATTCACAGACAGATAAACAAACATAAAGAACCATCCAGACATTGGAAGACATGTTGAGGTTATGTGTTCTGGATTTTGGAGGCAGTTGGGATAAGTATTTAGCTTTGGTGGAGTTTGCGTATAATAATAGTTATCATTCCACCATTGGTATGGCACCATATGAATCACTATATGGCCAGGAGTGTTGATCACCAGTTTGTTGGATTGAACTAGGAGAGAAGGCAATTGAAGGCCCTGAATTGATCCTAGAGACAATGGAGAAGGTGCCAATTATTAAAGAAAGAATGAAGATTGTTTTCAGTCAGCAGAAAAGCTACGCGGATCCGAAGAGAAAGGATGTACATTTTTCTATTTGTGACCATGTGTTTCTCAAAATTTTCCCTATAAAAGATGTTATGAGATTTTACAAAAAGGGGAAGTTTTCACCTAGATATGTGGGACCATTTGAAGTACTTGATAGAGTTAGAAATATGTCATATCGCTTAGCTCTTCCTCCAAGCTTACGCTACATACATACAGTCTTCCATGTTTCTATGCTAAGGAAGTATATACCAGATTCGTCACATGTTCTTCCAATGCAAGAGATAAAGCTGGATGAAGATCTATCGTATGAAGATATTCATGTTCAGATTATAGATAGACAAGTAAAGAGGTTGAGAAATAAAGAAATCCCAATGGTGAAAGTGCTATAAAGGAGTCATAGTGTAGAAGAGTGCACTTAAAAAACTGAATCAGACATGCGACAGAAGTACCTCTAGCTATTCTCTATATGAGATAAATGTATTTTTAAATTCGAGGATGAATTTATTATAAGGGGTAGAATGTAATAACCCTAAAATAAAACTCAAAGCGTTTAAAGATAGCTATAAGAAACGAGTATGGGTAGATGAATTTTTATAAAATTAGGAAGTGAATTGCTTGAAATCAATTATGGGTAACTTAAGTTAGGTGGTTAAATATCATAGGGAAAATGATTAAGAAATTAAATAAGGTTAGAAAAAGTGTTAGTTAATAAAACCAACCAAAAGAATTAGAAGAAAATTTAGAAAGCCTAAGTTGAACATCCTCTGGTGTTCGATTTTTAATAAATTCTAAAACAATCTTTATCCTATTTTTCTTTATAAATCTAAAATTTGATGAATAATGAGTACAATTAAAAATAGAATTGAGTGAAATGACAAAATAAAAAAGTCGAAATTAAAAAGTGAAAGAGATGGAGGAATTAAAGGTATAAATGGCAATTTTGTAATTTGGAAAAAATGGAGTCAAAATTCATTTGACTAAAAATAATAATAATAATAATAAAATAATAGAAAAAAATTATGAGTGCCGGCCAAAATTAGGAATTATCAAGAAAAAAAAATTTGCATTAATTTTTTTCTCCAGAATGAACTTAAACACAAAATTCATTTACATTCATCTCCTATTTCTAATATCTTATTTTTTTTTCTTAATTTATATTGGTTGATAATTTATATAAATAAAAAAAGAGTTAAAAGAAGTTACTAACTTCTTCTTCCTCCATCAAGCTAGCCAAAAACTTCATAACCAAATTTTTCAAAAATTTTGCTCAACTTTTACATTACTCAAATCACCTTTCCATCTTTATCAATTTTCATATTTCCATCTCTAAAGCTTCTCTTCTTCAAAATTGTTGGAGATTTAAGGAAAATTTTATCCAAGACTTCAAGAGATAATGTTCTCATCTAGCTCCATAATTCAATTTAATGAGTTTAATTGATAATTTATAGGTTTAATTGGTGAAAGGAAGCTAAATTAAAAGCTAATCCTTGGAAATTCTGAATTTTCTATGACTTGATAGAATCTTGAGACTGAGTTTTTATATTCTTAGATTTGGAATTTGAAGATTTTTAAAATATGAAAGTTGTATAAATAATGTCTAGGTTATTTTCCTTTAAGGAAGTTTTATCAAATTCTTACTGTGTTAAGAGATATAGGTCTTTGAGTGAGGCTGACTCATATGGGGTTTGTGCTAAGAAACCCTATTGAAGTTTTCAATTTTGAGGAACTTAAAGTTTGATTCAGGGGATACTCAAAACATGACAAATATTCCCCTGTGCCCAATTTAGTGCATTTTCAACCAGTTTTTTGCAATCCAAATCGGTTTCCAAAGTTTTGACCCTTCTAATTTCATTTTTTAACTTTGTTTGGCCTAATTCAGCCTCTGCACTACAATTTCAGGTTCGAATAGTTAGATTTTTGCATTGTTTTGTTCCTTTTTTCACCCATGGCTAAAACTACATGACCTGCATCTTAACCTATCATACAACCTATTACTGTAATTTTTTTATGGTTCAAACTATGATTTGTAGGATCAAGAAATGTGCAGTTTTTTGAATGGTCATTTTTTCTGGTGTTATGTGACTAGTCGAGTTCCTAAACCGACCAAACAGGCTGATAAAGATAATGTCAAATTTATTGAAAGATTTGATTAATGGAATGAAAAAAATCATTAAATCTTAACTTGGTTTCATAACATTTGTATAAGTTAATATTAAGTGTGAGTTTCATTGTTTTGACACTGCTTAAGAGGTATGGTTTTTTTTCAAGAATCGATACATTATTTCTGATGATGTTCATCAGTTTCAGATTCATCGGCGTATTCATCGTCTCCAATAATAATCTAATCAGACCATTCAAGCTATATCTCTGAACTTTATAAACTTTGGGATCAATTAGCTAACTATGATCCATATGGCTTGATTTTGCTTCTGTTACTCTCTATATGGGCTCTGTGATTGCTAGCATATTAGGCATCTTCTTATGACTATCCACCTTGAATTTGGGTCTATTAGTGCATCTCTTCTTCATCGCAGTCCTTTGCTTAAATTGGATGTTCTTATTCGGGAACTAATATCAAAGGAAACCCATCTTATAAGTCTCCGTATTGAGAGCTCCTTACTAAACACTAATGTTATTTTGAAAACTCCTTTAGGTCCTCCTTCCTCTCAGGCTATTTATCAAACTAATGTTGCTTTACATACTCCTTCAGGATTCTCTCACAATATTTACTATCATTAATGCCAGAAATTTGGTCATGTGATTCGAGATTGTCGTAAGCTCCCATAAAATCGGCAGGCTTCTAGTTTTGGTAATTCAAGTACTTCCATTAATTCCAATATGAGTAATACAAGATCTTATTGTCCTTCCACCACAGTAGCTGCTATTGAGGGTTCCTTTGCCAATTCCTCTCTAAAATTCTACTTTAAGATATTCAAACCTTACTTCAGTAGTTACACATTGACTATGGTATTCCCACCTTATTTGTTATTTCTATTACTCCTGGTATTCTTTCTCATAGTTTTTTTTATTCTGCTTGTTTAATCATATGACCTCTGATTCATCCTTATTTTCTTCCATAAGTACTTCTTCCGTTTCACCTATTGTTCACATTACTGATAATTTTGCTTCATATGTTAATAAAATTGTCATAGTTTTCACTTCACAATTGTCTATTCCTGACACTTTTTTATTCTTAAACTTTCCTTGAATCTTATTTTTGTTGATCAATTATGTAAACTGAGTGTTACTTTACAATTTTCAAATCATGGTTATACTGTGCAGGATCCACAGATGGGGGAAGTCCTTAGAATAGGGCGTAAAGTGGGACGATTGTTTGAGCATGTCTCTCTTCTTTACCAACCAATTTTATTGCTACTGCTGTGTTTTCTTGTCTTTGGCATTGCTGATTAAGACATGTTTTTAATTCTAGACTTAGTTTTTTAATTTCAAATGGTTGTTTAAGAAATGTTAAAACTGAACAATTTGATTATATTTATTGTCAGTTATCCTAGAATAATGCTTTACCTTTTACCTTAGTAATATTGTTACTCTTACACCTTTTGATTTAGTTTATTCAGATATTGAGGACCTACAACTCTTCCTACTATGGGTGGATCACATTATTTTGTAATTTTTGTGGATGATTTTTCTCCTTATACATGGATTTATCTTTTGCAAAATAGGTTAGAATTACCTAAAATTTATATTCATTTTCCTTCCATAATTAAAACTTAGTTCAATTTCCCTATTAAAACTTTTTGCACTGATATTGCTATAGAGTATAAAAATTATATTGTATCTCAATTTTTTTCTCAAAATGAGACAATTGTTCATCATTCTTGTCTAAGTACATCTCAACAAAATAGTAGTGTTAGACGTAAACATAGGAATATCTTAGATATTGTTAGATCCCTTCTCATATTTTTCTCCTGTCTTGAGTTTTTTTTAGGGGAAGCCGTTCTTACTGTTGTCTATACAATGAATCAGGTTCCTACCTTCACTATTGGTAATATCTCTCTTTATGAATTTTTATATAGTCAATCTCATGATTATTGCTCTCTTTGTGTTTTACTAGTGCATGCTTTGTTCTTCTCTAGCCTTATGAATACACAAAAATAGAACCTAAGGTTGGATTATGTTGTTTCTTAAGATATGGTATTAAACATAAAGGTTATCAATGTTGGGATCCATTATCTCAGCATCTTTAGATTTCTCATCATATTAAGTTATGGGAACATAAGATGTTTTCTACTATTTCATCATTCAATATTTCATTTGTTCCTTCTTACTTCCTCATAGACCCTTCTATTCTTTTTCTAATGATGATTTTCTAGGATATCCTAGCTCAGACAACATTGTTCCACCTTCGCCTGCTCTTATTGATTTTTTGTCATCCTTGGATCTTGCTTATTCTTCCTCACCATCTGACCCATCATCTTCTGGTTCTTCTTTTCCTTGTCGTACTACTCATGTAAGACAACCCAATATTACTTTACGTGATTATCATTGCTATTCTGTCATTATTTCCTTATATGAACCTCACACCTATCGTGAGGCTAATACTGATCATTTTTAACAAAAAGTTATGGTAGAAGAACTTTAGGCTCTTATAAACACTCATACTTGGGATTTGGTTTATTTACCACCAGACAAGTTTGTTATCTGTTGCAAATAGGTATACAAAATTAAGATTCAGGTAGATGGTTCAGTGGAACATATAAGGTTGGGCTTGTTATCAAAGATTTTATACAATAATATAAGATTGATTATGAAGAAACTTTTGCTCATGCGGCTCGTATCATTTCTGTTCGCAATCTTCTTTTTATTATTGCGGTCAAACATTGATAATTTTTCTGCTAGATGTTAAAAATACCTTTCTTAATGGTGATCTCTCTGAAGAAGTGCATATGCAACCTCCTCTTGGATATGATCATCCTCTTCATAAGGTTTGTCACCTTTAAAAAACTCTTTATAGCTTAAAACAAGTTGCTTGAGCTTGATTTGCTAAGTTTAGCTCTACTATTAGTCAAATCGATTTTCAATCCAGTTCCTATGATCATGCCTTGCTCATGTGATGAACTAATGGAGGATGTATTAGGTTACTTCTTTATATAGATGATATGATGATAACTGGTTATGATTGGCAGGTGTAAATGACCTTAAGTTATTTCTTAATAGGCAGTTTGAAATGAAAGATCTTGGTCATCTTAGCTATTTTCTTAGTCTTGAGGTATCAATTGACTCAACTGGTTATTATCTATCTGAAGCAAAACACACCACATACCTTATTTCTTGTGCTAATCTCAATGATGAAAAAGTAGCCAGTACTCCCATTGAAGCTAATGCTCATTTTTCTGCTACTGATGACACTATTCCATGGTATATCTTTACCCTTTTATACCTAAGGGACACATACTCATAAATATAACTCATTACTAATTTTCTAACCTTTGCTTTGATTCCACCTTTGTCAACGACTTATGTTGCAACCAAGGATACCTATCAGAGCACTCATAGGCCTCATCATTATCATCTCTCATAAGCCCCTGGGCAGAGAGTCATGCTTCGCCACTGTTTCATATGCTAGAGTTCCTAGGGATAGGGCCTCACCATACACTTCCTTTACTCTGATACTAACTTTATCATGCCTTAAAAATTTGGAATATTACGGTTCTATGATGTGGGAATTGACTAACTTCCAACACTCATAAAACCCTTTCCTATTTATTAACTAGTTAAACTATTAACTATCAAATATAAATTTCAACATAGTTTCTCTTATATTTTCAGTATAATTTCCAGGATGAATAGTATCAATAATCAAAACTCAACTTGCAGAAAATATAGCACTTCTAATACAACTTTATTCCCTCACTATAATATTTTATTTATAATTTTAAATCACATTTTCCCATTAAATCAATATTCATATATATTAATAATTATATTCATATATTATTAAATAAAATATCACATACATATATTGAGTTACCCAATTTATTTTCATTCTACAAAGTCTTAAATACTTATACATTTATTTCCAATATACATCTATATCTCAAAACTCATGGAGCATTATAAAGAGTCAAAAAAATATAAAAGACATGATTATATTACATAATATTACTGGTTCCAATGAGAAAAAGAATGAAACTTTGGAACTGCTACCACTATCCACTCTGAACTTGAAAAATAATAAACCAATAAAAGATGAGTATAAAATACTCAACGAGTCATAAATATACCATTATACACTTAAAGGTAGGATAACCAATAAAGAATAGTCAATAATCAAGTGAAAATAATAAAATAGAAAGGGTACTAATCATAATATTCTATAGGAACCAATATAGGCAGTATGACAATGTAAGGCTTAATGAGTAGGATATGACAGAATTAAGGGTCTGTGAACACATATATAAATTACTACAGTCCGGTAGCATAACTAATCCAGTGAAAATACATAAGGTTAAATGAACCTTATGGTTAGGAGTATTATCACCCCCTCCTAACTGGACTAGGACATTGTACCATGTCCACTGTATCATTGTGCATAATGTCAATGTATTATTGTTCCATCAGTTGGGATACTTTCCATCAATTTATCTTCGATGTATTATACCCTATCAGGTTCTCTAATGTTGTGTCATTTGGTATTTAGCAAATAAGGGTATAATACTCATTATCACATAGTATGATATCAATGTAGGGAATATTAAATAACAATATTAATCAATAAAGAAAAAGGTTTCAGTCGAAATAATGACAATAAGAAAATGGATTCAATAATTTAAGGAATGACTATAATCATGCATAATAATATATTTACGACTCACCTTTAATGCTTGATTAACCAATTTCACAACTTAAGCCTTAATTATCAAAGTAAGCATTTTTGTCCTCCATCTTTACCACCATCATTCTTTCCACTATCTTTTCTTGAAACTACACATTAATTAAACACAATTAAAACTCATTATTCATGGAATTATAATATCTCTAACCTTAATTGAATTAATTCCTTTTAAATTTTAAACTTAAGGTTTAATCTTAGAAATTTAGTTAATGAATAAATTATGGTAGCCATACTTCTCTTATTTATATCTTAATATACAAATATCCAATTACTTTAATTATTTTTTTACTTAAACTAGACATATGGAACTATAACATATCCAAAATTTAGATCATTCTAAATATTACATAATTTTTAGTGAATTTCTAAATTTGACCCTACAACTCATTAACATCCACCTGGACATACTTTGTTATAATGATCATAACTCAAAACATGAATATCCAATTTAAAAACTAATTTATAGTCAACTAATTAACACATAAATAAACATTTTTTATAATTTTCACTTTATCTAATTAAGTCTCTAAGATTCTCAAATTAAATTATTAATTCCAAATTTTTAGCAAGAGTTACAATATGAAGTAGTACGTAGGAATTAATATCTCCTTACAAATATCAAATTTTATAAAACCATTTTAGAGACATATAGTTAAAACATATATCTTCAATTTTCATATTTTACACTTTTCCAAATTTTTTATTTAAGATCATGAAAATTGAGCTATAACTCTATGTTCTTAACACATATTTTAAAATTTCTAAAACTCTTATAGTATAATATTTCATAAATTAAATTCAATTTGTATTAATCTTTTTTTAACAATAAACCTAGGTTTTATAATCTTCTAAATCTATTTTCTATTTATCAAACTTCCTATTTTTCGACATTAGAAATTATAAGAATGAATTTTAAAGATAAATGATAGAATTTTACCTTAGGTCTTATAAATTTATTGAATTATTTAGTTGAAAGTAGAAGAAAAATTGAAGAGGAAGGCTTGGAGAATGAAGAAGATGATAGATTTTTCTAGGACTTAAGACTATCTTATGTGGGACCCACCAAATAATGAACTTTCTATTTTGCCCTTGATAATTTTTTTAATTACAATTTTGTCATTCTTTATTTTTATTGATTTTAAGTATATGGAATATTTTTAATATGTTATTAATCTTCCTTTAACTCATCATATTTTATTTATCTTAAAATGGAATAGGAATTTAATAAATTAGGATTTATAGATGTAATTTAGAGTTTATGGATGAAATTTAGGGTTTATGAAAATTTAAGGATTTAATTATACAGGATGGTTGGAAAAATTTAAAATAAGTAAATAAAAAAAATATATTGAATTTTAACATTAATAGTGAGGAGTGGTTTCGGTTATTTTTTTGTTGTTGTTTCATTTAATATTATCATAAAGTGTAAATCTGAACATAGAAAGGAATTTCCCATTTTACTCCTGGCTTTTTCATTTATTTTTAATTTTGCCACTCTTTGATTTTTCCTTCACTTTAATTCACTTTTCCATGCTTTCTTCTTATTATCTTTTAGCATCCTATTGATCATATAGTTGTTCATTTGTTAAGGTTTTAACATTTCTAAGTTTGTTGCATAATTAATTTGTTTTGATGGTAAAATCCTACAAATGTTTATGGTCAAAATCGAAAAATTTTCCTAGTATATTCTGGGGTATTACAAAGACAATCTTGTTTCATGGTTTATATTTTTCTAGTTCATTTTCACTAGAATTGAAGGCATATTTTGATGTTGATTGGACTAGGGATCCGCTGATCGATATTCTACTACTAATTATTGTTTTTTTCTTGGTAACTCTCTCTTCTCTTGGTGAAGTAAAAAAGCAATATGTAGTATCTAGGTCTAGCATTGAAGTCGAGTACTTAGCTCTTGCTCATACCACTTTTGAACTCATATGGTTTCACTGGCTGCTTCATTATATGAGTGTTCATCATTTATCTCCTATCCCTTACATTGTGATAATCGTAGTGCTATCCAAATTGCATACAATGATTTATTTCATAAGCGCACTAAATACAATGAGAATAATTTTTATTTTGTACGGTATCATGTTCTCAAAAATATTATCAAGTTTATTTTAGTTTTTTTTCTCAATCAAGCTACTTACGTATACATCAAAGTATATTTATCTCAATGCTTTTATGATATTATTAACAAAATTTAGATGACGTTTCCTTATCACTTTCAATTTGAGAGGAAATATTAATATACAGATACAGGTATTAATATACAAATTCAATACCTTAATATTATTTTCTAGTTAGGATTATTTTTCTTTCCTATTATATACATCTTGATATGTATATATATAACTACTCAACCTATGTATATTACATATATCAGTATAATATTCTCTCACCCCATCATCAATAATTAAGAATTTATTTCAAAATATTTTCTTAACCAATATTTTAATAATATGTAGATGGTAGAATTTATTCAATTCTATAGTATTTTTATTTAGTAATATTTTAAAACTTAAAAGAACGCATTTTCAAAAAAAAAAAAACTTGAAAGCCCGAGGTTAATCTGGCCAAACATATTAAACCCTAAAATCTTGGAACTCGGTCCTCTCTGTTGAGGATTCGAGATTAAAGAGAAGTTACAAGAGTGAAGAAAATAGCATAAAGAATGGCAAATTACTATGACATTGATGATATTATTGTGGAGGAAGAGGTCATCAACGCTATATTATTTTTCAAGTATAATTTCAGTATTTTCAGTTTCAAGTCTACTTACTATTGTTGTTTTTCATGCTCACAGTTTGTTCCAGTTGTATTCCACAAGGCCATAAAGGGAGTCGAAATTGATGAAAGCACCGAAAGAGGCTATGTAAGTTTCTGAGTAAATTTCTATCTTTCTCTGTCTTTGTCTTACAGATATGTTATTTCTTTCTTAGGTTGAACAAGGTTCAAAAGCAGACCTATCTTTCTGGCTTACTCGTCAGTTACACTTGAGGCAAGCTGTATCAATCAATGTTCCCTCTTGCTTCAATCAAAAGTACGCACAGAGGATGCCACTGAAGATCCTTTTTTTTTTTTTGGTTACTTCTTTTAATGCCTTCTTAATTGTACTACCAGAACAAGGCTGGAAATCCAGGCTGATGCAGCATGTGTCGATCTAGGATCTCGTTCTTCATTTTTTTATGAATTTGGATGCAAACTAGCACCGCTGTAAGTCTTTTCCCCATACCCTTCTATTTGCATATATATTATAATTCTTACAATATCTTATATTCTGTGCAAGGACATTGCCTTGTTGCCAACAGAAGCATTATTAGTATGATAAATTTGTTAGCTTTTCTATGCCATTGCATCTGAGCATCAGTTTACTACTAGCCAAAACCATAACGAACTTATGATCCTTTACGTTGTCATTGGCTTCAGAAATAGTGACATTGAATTTGGTATCTTTCATGTATGGCTTGAAAAATGTTTCCCGTTCATAGTTATTGTACCCTTAGGTTTTACCTATATCTTGGATTGCATTTGGACCTAATCAAATTGAAGTTCTAAAGAGATCCTACCAAGTTTGTATTCTAATAGGTCCAAATATTAAGGAAAAGATACTTATTTGGGGCTTTGCAATGTGTAAAGGCTAAGTGGGAAATTCCTCAAATAAAATGTGAAAATGAACAACTTCCCTTGTGTTTTGATTTTGATTTTGATTTTGAGAAGTTAATGTTAATGTTCTGAAGGGATCAAAAAGTAATTTGAGGAATTAGTACTCTGCAAAGAGCATCTCTTTTTGTTGTCAAAGACTACAATTTGAGTTTGTATAAATTATGATAAATTGGTCAAGTTAGATGGGTAATCTAGCAGACTGGTATTGGCACCTTTTTTAAAAAACAATACTACAACTAAATTTCATATGGCTGTGATTTTATCTTACATGGTGGGGTTATCGTTTGTTGTCTTTTTGGTGGTAAGACTACAATAAGCACAAGTTGTCAACCAAGGTCAGAGTAGCTGGCTAACCTGTTGATATTAAATTTACCAGATTATAGTATTCTTTTCTATGGATGACAATTATTTCTAACTGAGCTCTTACTAATTCTGTATCATTATGCATAGGTGTGACAAAACCATTTGGTTGTTGCTCTCTTATGCCTTTAGAATCCGGTATAAAGAGGTGCTTTTCAAGGCACACACCACAACATTTGCAGCAGCCTCCAAATTCTTGGCACTTTTAACGAAGGAAGAAACCAATTGTAAGATTCATCTGCTTGTTTAACCATATATCTATTTTCTGCCTTATAAACATATAATAGCATTAATATTACTGCTGTGCATATTATAGTGTATGAGGCAGCTCAATACTCCATGGCATCTTTTAAGAGATGGCGGACGGGTGGCCCTAGATTGCTTAGAACTTCAATTCTTGGAAGGAAGAGAAAACCAACGGACTAGGGGCTATTTTTAATCTGATATAGTCTCCATTCGGATATTCATGCTTATACTACCCTGTGCTATGGGAATTGCACAAGATAATCGTACAAATGCATGAAACTGCATTCGGATATTCATGCTGATACTAGCTTTGCTATGGGAATTGCACAAGATAATTGTACAAATGCAGGAAAATTAAAGCATATAATTAGTGATACGGAGGATTTTACTTTTTCAGTTTTTTACCCTTACTGTTTGATTTTGAATTGCAATTTCATGATTATTGATCGACTTTAAGGTATAGTATGAATAACTAGAGCTATTTTAATTGGTGATGTAAGTCATTTGTTATTGTTGGTGGAAAAGAATGACGGGCAGTTAATTATCCAGTGTTGATTTTCCAGAGGTGACAATTGAGGTAAAAGTTTTGGACTTTAAGCTTTTATGGGGTTGTTTCAATGATTTCAGATGCATACCCAAATGTAGATTTGTTGTTGATTTGGTTATTCTATGGATGCTACATTTCATTTGCTAAAGCACCCTTTTCAACTTTTTCTATCTCATTGGATGCTTCATTTAATTTGACTCGATTATTTCACTAATACCAGGATATGGGCTTTATTTTGTTCTGATTACTGAGAATAAAATCTTAATGAACAAAGGCTAACATGGGTTTTATAGGCTAACATGGGTTTTATATTAAGTTTAATTATTAATCTATGGATGTCAAATGTGATGATGTTTTTCATTCTAGTTGGTTATGCTTTCATTCAAGGAATATAGCTGCTCACTTTGTTGGAGGGAACTAATATTCATATTCCCTTTTTTGCTGGCAAGTACTCTCTTTGGCACATTGTGAGGATTTGAGGTATTTATAGTTATCGGTGAATTGCATAATAAAGTAGTCGCATAATTATTTCTCCTTTTAAATCACTTGTGAATAGTTTGTTCTTTTCAAAGTTGAGATTGCTGCTTCGCAATAGATGAGACTCAGAGGGTGTGGTGAAGGAAGACATGGAGACTAGCTAATTCATTTTTATTGCATTTTTTTCTATGATGGATTAGGTTTCGTGATCATAAGCACTAGACTGCCAAATGCTCTTTCAGTCTCTATCACGCTCGTTGAACTCCAATAACAGGCCTCTCAAGTCTTTTTTTACGTCCATGATAATATTTTGAAGAATTCTGTAAATAAATTATGGCATCCTTGGCAAAACTGTTGATGGTGCGGTTTTAAATGGACATATTGCTATCCTAAACATGGATTATGGATTAGAGATTGTTAGAGTCCCAAAATGGTAGACTGAACTAAATTTATATATTTAACCATATGCATGGAGAATGCATTATAAAATATGGGAAGAAATATTTTGGCAGAATTCTTGTGAACATTGCCTGATATGATCATTTATCCTGTCATAGACCTGAGTAGAGTGGTGAATTTAGATTAGTGTATAATCTTTCAGATGAGGTGGTATTGTGTATCAATGGATACAAATTGTTGTTTTGTTTTCTTTATATTGATTTTTTTTTGTTGCTTTTCTTCATTCCATCAGTGCCTCCTGTCTGGCTTATTTTGATTCTGACTGAGCGGACTCTCAGAAATTTATGACATAGTACAGTAGGGATTCTTAAAATATTAGTATCATGATCTTCCATACTTCTCAGACAATGAAGTGAACGCCCTGAAGAAGCTGTAGATGTTGAGTTAGTTTAAGTTGCTGAAGCCAAAATTTTCTTCATTCTGCATGATTTGATTGGCATGTCTATATTAGAAGGCATCAGATTTTTAGGAGTATAATTCTGAAAATTGTTAACTCATTTTTATTTTGTGCCTTTTCTAATAGACCTCTTATTTATAACTCTTTACATGTCTTAAGCTGCGTGCTTGCATTTGCTTGGAGTGTAGATGCTACTGTAGCTTCTAAAAATGCTGCTAACTGCTATAAGATATTGATGCGCTTGGGAGAGGTTTAAGTTGCGTAGGTCACTTTTCATTATCTAACCTTCTTTTCTATGATCTTCAGACATTCAGCCAATTATGTACATTTGATTATGGAACTAAATCTGTACAAATGTACAAGGTGCCGTGACAAACCAAGATTTGCATATCATGAGCTTTTGCTTGGTGAGCCTCCTTTCTTGATTTCTTCTGCAGAAAGTAAAATTGCAAAATTTTTTCACATTATAAAATTTTTTTCCTGGAATCTTATTAAAAAACCCCCTTCTTAATACACACTTTTGCAGATACATCCAGGCATATTTTTATGATGTCATTAAGCAGCAAAATGAATCAATGTCATACGCTAAACTTATAAGATATGCTGTTCATTTGGGAGCTTTGTATTTCACCATCAGAATTAAGTCAAGCATCCAGTTGTTCTCTCTCATTATTTTGCTGCATTATACTGATATTTGAAATTACATTCAGTAGAATGTCCTTCACTGGCACATTATAGATGAGCAGTCAATTCTTTAAAAGTACCAACAATCCAAAATTGCAAAAAGGTTCATATACAAAGTGGAAGCAATACATAGTGGAAGATGCTTATGACATAATAAGTAAGATTTGTACTGATTATTTTATTACTAAACAAACATGAAATTGACACTTAAAAGAGAGAAATGTTAAAGGTGATAAGCACAGTAAAACAAAGAGAGACATGCATCATCTAAAATTATTATTTTGACCAAATAGGCAATTTAGTTCGTATTCTTCATCTCCTCTTCTGTCCTCCTCTCTTCCCAGTTCTATAGCTTCTTGTCTAGCTCATTTTATTGTATGTCATCCTTTCTTGCTTTGCCTAGGCTAACATCTATTTTGTTTTTTCAATGTTTCCATGTATCAACATGAAGCTTTGCCAATTAAGAGGTGAGTCTCATCTTTATGGTCTGTTGAAACTTTAGCAAAAGCTCTAAAACAATTTCTAGGCCATATTTTTGAACTAGCAACTTTTTTGCCACTTATTTAATTGAATATGATTTTTGGAAACGTGCAATTGTTGATTTTAATGGAAACAAACATTGAATTGATATCACTAATAGGCCTGGTAAAAGTTTAGCTATGTAATAATTTATTTGGGGGGTAAAATGCCTCTGGTTTAAAATAAAATTGTTTTATGCACTTCTCTTGATGTTTCTTAATGGTGTATGGCAGGCATCAATGTTATGGCTGAAATAGATGTCCTTGGTCATGCAGAATCATGGTAAGGAACTACTTATTTACTATTTTTGTTATAGTAATTCACTAATCACAAACCTCTAGGTGGATCGGGAATATATCTATTGAGAAATTGTATTGGTTTAGCTGGGATTTGGCATATAGTTAGTAGCAATTAGAAGGCACCTATCTTTCTACCTTTTGATCACTCCAAATGCAAATAATGAAGTAGATTGTTGACACTCAGCTTTTACTTTTTTTGAAAGTTTTATCATCTGTGCATACTTTGTTTGCAGAACAAAATTTAAAGTGTTTCCTTTAAATTCATTTAATTCTCTGGAGATTGCTATTGCCTGGAGTTTAAGAAGACAAATGCACTTGAGGCTTAAAATTTTCCTTCTCGAATTGAATATAATGGTCTATCCAGTGGTAACGCAGACAATTCTTCGTTATATGAAATTCTTCAAATATGTTATCTTTCAATGCAGGGGTACTGGATATCCTGATCTTTGGCCTTTTGCTTCTTGTAGAGAGCCACTTGATGTCACAAAAAATATAACTTTAGATGTTTTATCTAGAATTTTGACAAGTTAAAGTTCATTTATTCTGTTTAACTGCTAGGTTTATCTGCTAGCTGTTCTATGCAACTTATTTTGTTGATACTAATTTTTTTATTTATTTAGCTGGAGAGATTCCCATGAATGAAGCACATTAAATGAAAGTTGGTTGTTCTACTTTTTAACAACCCATTTTATGGATGTTGGAATCTTTGGTGGATTTCTTGGGCTTTCAACTTAGTGTATGTTAATTGACAACAAATACATTCATTCTTTTTGGCATATGTTCCATGTCCTCTATTTTAATTCTTTTTGTTTATAATTTTTGTTTTACAGACATGTGAAAAATCTTCCTTTTGAGCTCTTCCACTTGGGCGATGATGAGGTTAACACAGGTTAGTATGCTTGCTTTTCTCGTTGAAAGCAAAGATTCTTGGTATCCCTTGCTTGACAAAAATAGGACAATAAATTACTTTTGTTGGTTGGAGTCGAAGATGATACGGAAATTAATATAACAGTAAATTTAAGCCTTCTTTAACTTGTGCATAATTACAAAATTTGTATATGTGTCTATGTTACGATCTTTTCTCTACTGTTATTTGGTTATGGGAATAAGTCAACACAACTCAAGGAATTGGTTAGTGGGTGAAGTTATATCTAGTCAGTTTCGATATATCTTTTGTTGTTGAGATATTTATTTGTTAGTTCCTATTTTTTAGTTTGTAAGACACTATATTAAGAGTGTTTATGTTTTATTATCATCATGAATAATATTAAACTTACACTTTGTGTAAAGAGGTAGTGTTCCCTTTGTTGAACTCAACTCTTCTCTTCTTTTTTTTTTTTTAAAAAAAAGGTCGTAAAGCAAAAACAACCTTTATACCAACATGGTATAAGAGCTCTGGGATGGATGAGCGTGTTCAAAAGCTTAAGGCAATAATTCAATCTTTATCCAATCAATTCGATGAATTGTTCTCTCAACTCATAGCCCGTCTAGACCTTCTTGCTTCATCAACAAATTGTGAAAAAGGAGACTCTTCAGTTGTTCAATCTACATTTGAATTAACACACATAGTTGTCGTGGGATCGGGTTCAGGTACCACATATATTCCAAAGGTTGTCAAGTTAGATTTCCCTCACTTTGATGAACAAAAAGATCTATCTAGTTGGCTTTGTCGAGCTGAACAATTCTTTCAATACCATCATACACGGAGGAACGAATTTCCTTGGCTTCTTTCCATCTTATTGGAAATGCCCAGTTATGGTACCAACTACTCATTCAAGAAAATCCTACCATCATGTGGTCAGAATTTCGAGAGAAAATATTGCAATGGTCTGGACCAAATAAATTTTTGGATTTCTTTGGGGAATTAACTAAATTGCAGCAGGAGGGTACAATCTAAGAATACCAATCTCAATTTGAGAAATTGCTTGCTAAAGTGGGTCGGCTGGATGTGGCAAGGCAAATAAGTTGTTTCATTAATGGGCTAGCAAACCTACTTCCCTTTCCTCCACCATTGGATTGGCCAAATTGTTTGAAGCCCGCAACAAAAAAAATAAACAAGTCACTCCCACACGACCTATTCGTGAGAGCTATTCTCCTTTTCATACTTCTCGTTCTGTCAACTCTTCAGCGCCAAATCATAACCCAACATCATTAAATCACAGTCGCACCTAGCAAAATTTCACCACATACTGACGCCATCCCACAAACAACCCACTAACCATTTGTCAACTATCTTTTGAAGAAATTTCAGATTGTCGACGTAAGGGACTATGTTTTCGCTGCAATGATCCATATACACCTGGTCATCGCTATAAACGATTATTCTCCATTCAAGTGGTGATGGATGAGAGCGATGGGGAAGCAAATATGGAATTGGAAGATGGCTCGGAGGACACTGTTACACCTGCTATCTCTCTTCATGCCCTCTGTGATAGTGATGCACCAGAAACAATGAGGGTAACTGGAAAAATAACGGGTCATTCAGTGCTACTTCTTATAGAATCTGGTAGCACCCACAACTTTGTGAATGAAACTTTTACATGCTACTTTAAGTTCGATCCATCTGAAACCAACAATCAACTTCAAGCAATGGTGGCTTTAGGGGAGCGACTCTCCAGCCCGGAGACTTGTAAACAAGTTCAGGTGTCCTTACAAGGTATCCACATGTTAATTGATTTCTTTTTGTTGCCATTAGATGGGTATGATGATGTTCTAAGTGCTCAATGGCTAAGAACACTTGGACCAATTAATTGGGATTTCTCTTAGTTACTGATGATTTTCAAATTTAAGAACTAGATTGTTTCCCTTCAAGGCATGATTCGATTAGAAAATAAAATTGTGAGTTTTGAGCAAATTGAGCAGACACTTGCAAAGTGAAGGGGTTGTTGTTACAAGTGAAAGGGGGGCCACTATCAACGACAATAACATTTGCTAATTCAGATGAGGTACAATAGTTGTTAGAGAAGTTTTCAGATGTCACAACTAACCTAGTTGGTCTTCCCCCTCAGCTGGCTCATGATCATCATATGACACAAAGGGTGCAAATGAGCCAAGCCGTTTATGAACAGCTGGATGTTCGGCTCGATAAAAGCTCGTTCGCATTCAATTCATTTTATAAATGAGTTATGTTTGAATTTTATTTTAAGGTTCGATTATAAGCTCGCGAACAGGCTAGCAATCCACTCGATTAACAGGTTTAAGAACAACTCAATTATTATTATCCTAATAATTTTGGCACTTCAAAAATAATTTTTGCCACTCCTATAATTTTTTTTTTAATGTAATTTGACTAAAATACACATACTCTTAATTTTCTTATCTATGCAACTCTTAAATAAATATTATATAATTATAATTATATTTCTGTAATATTAATAGAGTTTTAAATTAAGATTTTGTTAGTATTAATATAATTTAATATTTTAATATTTAAAAATATATTTTTTATTAATTAATAAAAAAAAGATACATGTAATACTCAATTTCATGATTGAATTTTTTATTTATTAATTGGATACTTTTACTTTTATGTTACTTTTAAGTATTTTTTGCTATAGTAATTTTATTAGAAATGAATATTTAGTCATAAACGAGTTTTAAAATGAGTCGAGTTTGAGGTTGAATCCAATTCAATTATAATTTAATGATTCGAGCTCGAGACGAGCTTAATTATAATTTACAAATAAGTTTTTGATAAGTTGGCTCGAGCTCGGCTTGAGATTGTTTAATAATTAAATGAGCTGAGTTTGAATATGATTTTTTTCTTGATTTGAAGCTCGAGCTCGAAAAAAAAAAATTAATGAGCTGAGCCTGAGCAAGCTAAAGCTCGGCTCGGCTCGACTTGGCTCGATTGTAGCCCTATATACCACTTAAACAACATGAGTCTATGTATGTTCGTCCTTATCGATATCCATTTTTTCAGCAATTAGAAATAGAGAGGCTAGTGGCTGAAATGCCTAAAGACAAGAATTATCAGACCAAGTCACATTTTGTATTCATCACTAGTCATATTAGTAAAGAAAAAAGACAACTCTTGGAGGATGTGTATTGACTATCGTACTCTCAACAAGATTACTATTAAAGATAAATTCCCAATTCCAATGATTAATGAACTATTAAATGGGCTTAATGTTGTTGTTTACTTCTCCAAACTGGATCTGCGTTCTGGGTATCATCAAATTCAAGTATGACCAACAGACATCGAGAAAATTGCATTTCGAACTCATCATGGCCACTATGAGTTCCTTGTTATGCCATTTGGCCTTACTAGTATCCCTTGACATTTTAGTCATTGATGAATGAGGTATTTAAAGATTATCTCAGAAACTTTGTGCTTGTGCTTTTTTATGATATTCTTGTTTACAGTCAAAATTGGGTGGATCATATCAATCACTTGAGCGCTATATTTGCCATTTTGAGGCAACATAACCTATGCATCAAAATGGAAAAATGTGAATTTTTGAAAAAACAAGTTGTCACATCTCAATTTCAGGAAATGTGACGGTTCTAGGGTATGGGGAAGGCATAAGGCCACCTAAACTCGTAAAACCCTATTCGGTATTTCTACAGAAAATTCGTCATAACTTCCCTACTTATACAATCTATCATATGATTCAAGTTCCTCTCTTCATATTCAATAATAACACAACCTGCGCAAATCAACACTTCTATTCCCTTATTCATCTCATACTACAACATGCATATCACATTTAATACCTTTTTCCCAATTCAATATTTTACATCTCAATTACACAACTTCATTTTTTTTTTATATTATCTTACTAAATCCTTCATTATAAAACCATGGAACTACTA
>CANXYC010343729.1:0-29659 GCA_948193065.1 Aleurites moluccanus | reverse complement strand
TCCACTAGTGTCTCCCTCCCAACTTAAGTGAGGGTTAGGCAAAATCCCTCTTTCTCCAAGAACATTGCTTCTGTTACATCTCCACTCAGTAGGTTCTTGAGGATTAGACTTCTCTTTCCCTTTATCCACTGTTAGTTTCTTCATGAATTCTTTGATTTCATCAAACTTCTCATCAACCTTGTCTTTATACTCCTGAAATTCAGCCCTGATCCTCAACTACGACTCCTGCATTTCCCGCAGAAGCTCCTCCATTTCTGCCATTCGAATCCCATCATTTGATACCATTGTTGATTTGGCCATGATCGAAATTTAATGTAAGATGGAAGCCCTATCGTAGCGGCTCTGATACCACTGTTATAGATGTTGATTATTGGTAGTTTAGAATTAGGAATTTTAGGGTTTGAGAACAGGAGTTGAAAAAGAATTGAGCAATTAAGAAGAAGAATAGAAGAATTAGGGTTAAGAATGGAGAGAAAACTTTTAGAAGAAGAAGAGAATTCTTTTATTAGATTCAGAATGCCCAATCTGTTATTCAGGTTTACATTTTATACACTTAGAATATCGATCCTAACTGCCTAACTGGCTATCTGATCTCTACTGCAGTACAGGTTGTACTGCAGTCTTTGTAGTTTAACCTCTTAACCAACTTTCCCTCCATAAGGCTAGATCCTCTACAACTCACTCATCTTATTCTAATTACACCAATCAACTCTGCTGTTTCCCTTTACCTTTCCTCCTATAATATGTAACAGATGCATAGCATCTAATTCTTGGTTTACTGTCATAACATTTAAGCTTTGTGTGTAGTACATGAGAGAGTGCTTCCTCAGTAACTTCAGGAGAAGATTGCTTGCAGTATTAAAAACTGACAATGATCTTCAGCGGCCTTCTGTGCTAGAGTCATTAATTCGCAGGCACATCAGCATAGTACATCTAGCCGAGCAACACATAAGCATGGACCTAACCTATGGTATTCGAGAAGTTCTACTCACAGAAGCCTTTTCAGGACCAGTTTCTTCTCTGCACTTGTTTGAAAAACCACCTGAGCAGCTTACTGGATCAGCTACTGAAGTTGTATGCAGTTGGTACATAGAAAACATTGTCAAAGATATATCTGGTGCTGGAATCTTGTTTACACCAATGAACAAATGTTTCAAAAGCACAAGGCCTGTTGGTGGATATTTTGCAGAGTCAGTTACTGATCTTGGGGAACTGCAGGCCTTTGTCCGTATTTTTGGTGCCTATGGGGTTGACAGACTAGACAGAATGATGAAAGAACACACTGCTGCACTTTTAAATTGCATTGACACATCATTACGTTCAAACCGAGAAGTGTTAGAGGCAGTTGCTGGCAGCATGCATTCTGGTGATCGAATAGAGAGAGATGCATCTTTGAAGCAGATCGTGGACTTGGACACAGTAATTGGATTTTGTATTGAGGCAGGGCAAGCCCTTGCTTTTGATCAACTGCTTGCCGAAGCTTCTGGAGTTGTGCTTGAAGAAGGTGCACCTTTGATATATTCGTTACTTGCTGGGGTGGTTAAGCATATACCTGAAGAAATGCCTGGAAAGAGAGATATTAAGAGGATAAGGGGGATGGCAAATAGTGTTGGTCTGGTTGTGGATCATGATTCTGAGTGGGTGAGATCAATTCTGGAAGAGGTTAGGGGTGCAAATGATGGTTCTTGGACCTTGTTGCCTTATTTATTTGCAACCTTCATGACATCAAGCATCTGGAACACCACTGGGTTCATTGTCAACACTGGGGGCTTCAACAACAATATCCATTGCTTGGCGAGGTTTGCTTTTGGTTTGCAACCATATATTCAATTGGGTTAACAGCGCTACTGAATTAATATATTTTCAGTACTTGAACATTGTTTCATTGAACATCTAATTTTATGTGTGTGTGTGTGTGTGTGTGTGTGTGTATATATCTATAAGAGGGAGGGTTGGGGGGGGATGAATAGATAGACGTTTCCCAATTTTTAACTCACGAGGATCAATCTCTCTATGCAAATGTTCTTCGTATTATTTGTGCTGTGGGGTCTTATGGAGAGGATATCTCTGTCTATAACATTAACTTGGTTCCATTAGTTTGGATATTGATGGTGGTGTGATGCCAAATTTGCTTCTCCCTGCTCCATCACCCATTGAAACAAGAAACATATCAGAGTGCTGATCGTACTAGTGCATTTACACTATATACTCGCAAACAAAAGGTTTTGAATATCAATTACTAATATCTGTGCCTTGCACATCAAATATTGCATGCAGGTGCATGAGTGCTGTGATTGCAGGAAGTGAGTTTGTTAGACTGGAACGTGAACATCAGCAGAGGCAGTCTCTCTCCAATGGTCATGTTGGTGAGGCTTTGGATACTGATATACATATCCGTTTGTCTGCTGAAGCAAGTATCAAATCTGCAATGCAGCTTTTTGTTAAATTTGCTGCTGGAATTGTGCTCGATTCCTGGAGTGAAGCTAATAGGTAATCTCAATGCATGCACAGATGCAAACGTGCATGTTCTTGGCTCTTTATTTGTGCCTGTGCAAATACCACTTTTAGTGCCTCATTTTGAAAGTTGCCTCTTAGCCTGAAAAAAAAAACTCATCTTACAGGTTTCTACTCCATTATGTTCTTTTACCTTTGCATACCAAGAAAAAAGTAGCTAATTTTTCTAAGATGTTCAAATAATCACCTCAATAGTATATTGATCTAGGTATATTTGTGCCATCCAAATTTTGATATCCATAACATTTTTTTTTTCAGTTTATGTTCCTCACTCATCCTTTCATCATTACCACATGTCTCGTCTGAATTTTTCAACAACACATTGGAAAACATATTTCTTCTTAGAGCATTTAACATAAGTTCCCCAAGACACAGGAGCCCATTAAAAATCATGTGGTTCTTATTAATATTTTACTTGCAGCAAAATAGTTTATTACTGAGTTGCAATTGTTTTTCAGAAATTATGTGATAATTCAATCTCAGTTTTCAGGTACCAGTGTTGTTAAAGAGCTGCAAAATGTATTTGCAATGGCATTATAATTTTCTTTTTTTTTTTTTTTTATTGAATGTTAGAGAAAGTTTCATTTCTTGCACATAGAATGCTCACTTAATTTGCTCAGTGGTCAATAAACCAGTTTTTCTTCTACTGAATGCTTTCTAGTCATTCAATGACTAGAATGCTGGTGGTTCCTTTTCTTGTTATCTTTTTCCATTTTCCCTTTCCTCATCTTGCTGCTATGCTATATTCAGTAGTTCTTGTTATGAATTTAAATGTTAAATGTTCCAATGTTATGAGCAGATCTCATCTCGTAGCGAAGCTTATTTTCTTGGATCAACTCTGTGAGATCTCTCCGTACCTTCCAAGAAGTTCCCTCGAAGCTCATATTCCCTATTCAATCCTCCGGTCGGTTTACAGCCAATACTACTCAAATTCTCCTTCCATGCCACTATCACTACTAAGTGCAAGTGCATCGCCTCGCCATTCACCTGCTGTATCACTATCACATGCATCTCCTGTGGTTAAGCAGCCTCGAGGAGATTCAACACCTCAGTATGGTGCTAATGATCCAGGATACTTCAAGGGAACATCATCCCACAGCCAAGAACACCCATATGATATTGATAGTGGAAACTTTCGCAGCACTGAA
This sequence comes from Aleurites moluccanus, assembly GCA_948193065.1. Lineage (NCBI taxonomy): Eukaryota > Viridiplantae > Streptophyta > Magnoliopsida > Malpighiales > Euphorbiaceae > Aleurites > Aleurites moluccanus. Next base: position 25,997 of record CANXYC010343729.1, on the reverse strand, counting down.
AGCAAACACCGGAATGTTCGCCGGTCTGGGCCTTTGGATTACAGTTCAAGCCGCAAAGTTAAATTCAATGAAGGCTCAACTTCAGGTAGCACAGGTCCTAGTCCATTGCCAAGATTCGCAGTATCAAGATCTGGCCCTCTCTTGTATAAATAGAAGCATGGTAGAGGTAGGAGGGTCGTAAATTATCCACTTGTCAATTTATCAGTTTATATTAGAGCACATTATTACATAACTAATATATTCAAATTTTGTCATAATGTAAATGTAATACTTTGCTAGTGTATCTTTATATTGTTTCTAATCATATTATTTAAAACCTTGGGTCAAAAGCACTTGGGTGATGGTTTCTTTTTGTGGTTTAATTCCCTATTGTTGTGTGATGAAATTGATAGAAGGATCAAAATACCAAGAAAGTGATAAAAAATTTCAAAATTACTGTTACAATTAAACATTTACAAAATTACGGTTTTTTACTTAAATAATAACATTTATACGGTTGCATCTCTATTTCCCTTGTTAAAGTGCAGCGACACGTGAAGCACTTCCTTCCGCGAAATCACTGTCATTTCAATTAGTATTTCTAATTGGAGCAGCGAATCAATTGAGTATTGATATATAATAATTTTTTTAACTAATTTAAAAGAAAATAACAAACTTAATTAATTATTTTAATTACACTAATTAATTAGAGATTTTAGTGGGATTTATAAACGTGTATAGGAAATTAATAGCACAATTCTTAAATTTTAAATATATAAGATTTTAAATAAGTAATTTGTATATAAAAAATAAATAATTAAGATATTAATATAAACTGTTTTTTATTATTTATTTTTTTAATTATATAAATAGTGAAAAATTTTATATTTAATTATTTTAAATTGAAATTTTATTTAATAAAATTATTTGAAGAAAATGTATTATAATTTTTTTAAAGATAATTAAATTATTAATAAGTAAGAAAATAAAATTATTTAAATTAATAATTAATTTGGATTAGGATATATATATATATATATATATATAATTAAGTTTATGTTTAGTGAAATTATATATGAAAATAATAATTTTTAAGAATTTTTAAAAATTAAATTTATAAATTAAAAAATAATTATTTTTTAAATTTTAACTTGTTAAAATGAAGTGTCTTTTATTAAAATTTTATTGATTATTTATTTATAATTTTTAAATCTAAAATAAATATTTTATAAATACTTAAGTATATTTATAAAAATAAATAAATAAAATTGTTAGGAAGATAAATAGAAAATGGAGTCTGATTTTTGTGATTTTAATGTCATATTTATATTTTCAAAAAGGAAAAGTGCTAATGTAATATTTTTATTATAACTCAAAAATATTTTTATATTTTTTTCTTCTTATTTAAATTAGCTCAAAAATATATATATATCAATATTTAATTAATTTGTCACTCTAATGAAAAATTATAATTGAAATCACAGCGGCAATATATAATTTCTCCTGAGTTTTATCATACATGAAAAAAATGTAGAGTGCCAATATCGGCAAGTAGAACAAAGCGGATAACATAATTAATTACTTATAGCAGAAAAATGGTTGCCAATATCCACTGCTCGGAGTCTACACCTTTAACCTTTACCTATCACCATTTTGAAATTGAAAATTATAATAATAGCTTGAAACCCATTTTCCTTTGTAAGTTATTAACTTATTATCAGAAAAATTAAAAACAAACAGCCAAAAAATTAAAAACAATAATTACGAAAAATAACTTAGAAAAATTAAAAATAATAACCCAAAAAAACAATTCACAACACCAAAAATAACAGAACATGTACCAAAAAAATTTTAAAAATATAATAAAAATTAACACAAAAAATACCTTAAAATTCAGAAAAAATAAAATAATATACTAAAAATTAACATCAAAACAACCAAACTAAAACACCAAAATTAATCAAACATATACCAAAAAGAAAAATAAATATGCCAAATAACAAAAACCAACCAGAGAACACCATAATCAACAAATAAAAAAGCAGAGTATTGAATTAAAGCAGAAAAATTGGAAAAAAAATTATGGAGAAACCATTACCTACTTCATCACCATCATTGAGCTCCATTAATGGCTCAAGAGAACTTCAGTGCGTTGGGAGACTTGAAATTGTTAGACCCAAACCTATCGATTTTCTTTGTTGTTCTATTCCTGTGCTCACCGATAAATCTTTCCATGCTTTCAATTTTACTCTCATTTCTTCTACCCAAACAAATCTCTCCCTCTCTCTCTTTTGCTAGATATCTCAAAATGTGTTTATGTGTTTGTAATTTGTGTTTTTGGTTGTATAGTAGTGTAAGGTCCTGAATTTTTCAATAATTATAAAGAAGATTTTATAATTAATATAATTGATTTTATAATTTTTAATTAAATAATTAGATATAAAATAATAATTTAATATCTAAATAGACAGTTTAAGATAAAATAAGATTTTAATATTTTAATTTTATATTTTATACCTAAATTACATAATTAAATATAAAAATTTATCAAATTAATTATGAAACCTAAAATTTATATGATAAATAAATTATGGAAACTAGTAGTATTTAAAATGAGTTTTAGGGTCAAATATAAATATTAAAAATTTTAGGATCAATTTATAAATAATAAAAGTTGAGGGGTTAAGTGCAATTCTACAAAATTTCACAAGACTCCAAAATTTCTTCTTCCTCTCTCTACATGGCCGAAACCACCATTTCCTTTCTCACTTCTATTTTTCTTTATTTCTAACAAAAAATCCAACCATCAAATTTCATCCAAATTAAAACCTAATTAATCCTACGTTAATTCTAAACCAAAAAAAAACCTAATCGCTATAAGAATTATCACCAAAAACCTAAAGAAAAATTTAAACTGTCAAAGGAAGCTAAGTTGGAAATTTGAAGTCACTTGAGGTAAATGATGTTTCTATTTTAATAATTATGATTAATATGATAATCATAAATGATTAGTTAGGTAATTAGAGACATATATATAGTTATAGGAAGCTTTAAACTTGTATTAGAGATTATGTAAAAATTCTAAATTCTAAATAGATGAGTTTAATTTCAAATAAGTTTAGAATATGTCTTTTTACAACCAAATGAATCTAAAACATATGGCATTTGCATTGTAGAAGCAAGGAACAAAAGAAAAAATGGTGAAAGTGGTGATGAATGACAAATGTACATATTGTGAGAATTGATGCTTTAAGGTATTTTTGATCAAACTAAGCCTTGAGGTGAATTATAAATATAATATTATGCATAAAAATCACCATATTTAAAATTATGGAAATTCTCTTCCTTTCCCTTCCCCTTTCCATGTGTTGGCCGAATTGCCAAAGGGATTTTCCCTTGGGTTTTGTTTATATTTCATGCCTTATTTTACCCATTTTGTTAGTCCCTTTGGCAACTAAGATGGGGATGAATTGGTTGTCTTTTAAAAATAATAACCAATTAAAAATATGATGAAGGTAGAGAAGAAAAAAATCAACACAAAGATTTATAGTGGTTCAGCCAAAACAAGTCTACGTCCACTCCTCAAGGTTACACTCGAGTATTTCACTATTTTTGATCCTTTTACAAGTTCAAGATCAAACCAAAGTGTTTTGGTTCACACTTTAACCTTTTACAATGTGTTTTTCTCAAACTAGACTCACACATAACCCAAGAGATCTACAAGAGATGAGAAGAAAGAATCCCCTTTTCTACCACGCTCTCTTATAAACAAAGATCTTCAACAACTTTGAAGATTTTATAATAAATGCAAGTATAAACTGATTTTGCACAATAAATATGAATGAGCTTTCAATGAATGACTTATGAACTTGTTTTAATGTTGTTCTCGCTTCATTTAATACAAATCAACTCATATTTATAGTTTTGGTTGAAGAAAAAGCTATTTAGACTCATTTTCCTGCAATAAATGCACCTGAATTTTCGCTCCAACGGCTAGTTTACAGTTGAGTCGCACCCGCAACAAGCTTTTTTCCTTTTTGGCTCGAAGAAGAATAAATTTAAATTTTACCGAGTAGCGCCCGATACTGAAACTGTCGCGCTCGTGACTAATTGCGAGATTCAGCATTCAAACTTGGTTAAGCTTCTTCACACCCGCAATTGAGCTTGGACAATCCTGTGATTTTATCTGGTCGTACCCGCGACAATATAATGTCGCACCCGTGACTGAATGATACTATTCATCTTGAAGCTACTAGATGTTTTGAGATATTCTGATTTTAATTTCGTGCCCGAAATAATTTTGCCGCACCCGCGACTTCCTTGTGTCGCACCCGTTACTGAAGGGACACTATTTTCCTGAAAGCTATTGGATGTTTTTGGATATCTCAAATCAATTTCGCGCTCGTGACTGGAAAGTGTTGCGCCTGCGACCTGAAGCTTTTCAAGACTGTGACTGATTTTATCGTACCTGTGACCAAGCTTGTGTCCATCATTGCATTCGCGACTACAAGTGGTTGCACCCGCGACTAAGCAGCATCCTGCAATATTTCAGAGAAATTCGTGGAAATTCTTGCATATAATCAAACAAACTTATTAGTCCATTAATTTGTTGTTTATAACCATCAAAATAAGTATGATGAAGACCTTAAGGTCTAACAATCTCCCCCTTTTTGAAAGTGACAAACAACCAATTATAAAAGATAATGCATGATTATGTATTTTAATAAACTCCTCCTTAATTTGTGCTTTATTAAAAATCAATCATAGAATATGACATTTAAAATTAATATAAATATAACACATATCACATAACAATCAATCATAGAATATGATATTTAAAATCAATATAACATATATCACAAATCAAATATAACACATATCACATGCATCACTTTCTCCCCCTTTATTTGATACTAATCAAAAAGCAAAATAATCAAAGTAGATTGAATCAAATCATTACAAGAAAGAGTTTTAAGAAATAAAGGCCAAAACAACAAAAGGAAAATGTATGAAGGAGTAACATCTGGAGCAAGATCTGAAGAATCCTAGACTGCAGCGGCTCCAATAGCTGCAATGCAAGGGTTGAGAAGGGGCAACGTCTTTGGGAGACTCTGCTTTACCATTCTCACTGGCATCAACTGTGTCTGAAGATGATGGAGAAAAAGACTCACAATGCTCCATTTCTGCCAAAAATTTCCATTTTTGGCAACGAAAATGTTGAATGGCAGCTTTGAGAGAAGTCTTGACTTCAGTCTCAACAGAAGAGACTCTATCATCCAATTTTTATATACGCGCCATAATCTCAGTTTGGCGATTCTCCAAAGCATCAAAGCGAGCCATTAGAAATTCCATGAGCGAAGAGGAAGCAGCCGTGTCTTCAGGAGGTACAGGCTAAGAAGGAACTGTAGTTTCAACAGAGGGAGCAAGAACTTCTTCCGGTTGCTCAGCTTCCTCACCAACAACAGGAATAGCTTTAAGAACAAAAGATCCATCTGACCTTTTTTCAACAATCCTCATACGCTGCAAGGTAATAACCCCAAGAAATTTATTTTCTAGAAGATTATGAACTAGGGGTTTGAAAGTGGTGTTGTCTGGATCAAAAGAGGGATTTTCACAGATTACATAAGCTATATGTGTCACCAAGTGACCACAAACAATATCCCCTGATTTCTTGCGAGCAATGTTGTGAAATTGATCCACCAACCACCTAGCAGAGGCAATAGGATGATTTTTCTCGATGCACAGGTGATAATTCTGTGAAGCACCTTGAGAACAGGGTCTCTAATACTTATGGATTTTGAAATTTTGGGATTAAAAGGTTGAGAAGACCCAGTGATTTCCTTTTAAAACTCATGTATATTTTCTTCAAATTCATGGAAAAAACCAGTTGCCCCAATTTTAGAAAATCCAAAATGATGACTGGTTTGGCTAAGTGTAAGAGTATAGGGTTTACCTAAGAGTTTGAAACTCATGTTACCATAGGTAGATCCTCTGGTTGTGTCAAGAGAGAAAGTGGAGAAAAATTTTAAGGTAAGCAAAGGAAAACAGTCAAGCTTAATATCCACTGTTGTGAGCCAATGGACAGATTGGAGTTTTATCCTAATGGGTTCACTCAGTCCTAATTGGTCTAACTCCATCCAATTCACATATCTAAAAGGAAGAATTGAATGATTTGAAGAAAGATTTTCATACCGGGTAATTTCCTGAGGAGACAAAGATTGAACCAATACTTCCAGATCTGTAGGATTCCACTCTTCATGATTAACTGGAGTCCTTTTCTTCTTTAAAAAAGGAGCACGAAAAGGAATTGAAGTGGGAGGAGGAGGAATAGGTGGAGAAGAGGATTCTGAGGAGGAGAAACTAGATGAAGGAGAGGGAATGGAGGTCTGCCCTAATTTTGGTCTTTTGGAAGTTTCTTGACCTTTTCTAGCCCAAGATTTTACTCTTTTGGGTCCCATTGAGGTGCGAAATGAAGATTGAAGTAAGAAAAGGAGAGAATTTTTGAGAAAAAATGTTTTGAAGTTAAAGAAAGGGTGACTGAAAAACGCGAGAAAGAGGTTTTAAAAACTGAAAATCGTACGAGTCGCGGCTGCGACTCCGACCTGGCAGGCAAAAAATAAAGAATAAACGGGACGTAGCGGCCGCGACAGAATAAATGTTGCTGCTACGAACTAAACAGAACAACAAAAATCAAAAGAGTTTAGTGGTTTGTGACTCTTGGTATTCTGATGGTCGCGGTTGCGACTCCTATGGGTCGCGATTGCGACTCCTATGGGTCGCGATTGCGACTAAAAACATGCAAAAAAAAATTATTTTTTCGAAAATTTTTCCATCCAACATGCCTAATTCTCTCTTAATAAAATTCATGCTTTCTTCATTCAAAAGTTTTGTAAAAATATCTGCCAATTGATTATTTGACATTACAAATTCTAGAACAACATCATGATTTTGCATATGATCTCTAAGAAAATAGTGTCTAATGTCAATATGTTTACTCCTTGAATGTTGAACAAAGTTTTTTGATAAATTTATAGCACTAGCATTATTACACTTAATAGGAATAGTTTTTAGAGGCACACCAAAATCTTTAATTTGTTGTTTTATCCATGACACTTGTGCACAATAACAAACGGCTGCCACATATTCGGCTTCTGCGGTAGACAAAGCCACGGAATTTTGTTTCTTGCTAAACCAAGAAATAAGAAAATTTCCTAGGAGTTGGCAAGTACCAGAGGTACTTTTCCTATCCAAGCAACTACCAGCAAAATTCGCATCCATATATCCAACAAGATTAAAGTCCATGCCTCTAGGATGTTGAGTGCCAATCAAATATTTAAAAATTCTTTTTACATCATGCAAATGTGACTCTTTTAGACAAGATTAAAATCTAGCACACAAATATACGATAAATATAATATCGAGTCTACTAGCAATTAAATAAAGCAAATTTTCAATACCTCTATATTTCTTTTCTTCAATAGGTTTGCCAAGATCATTCTTGTCAAATTTGATAAAAGGACTGATTGGAGTTCGACTTGCCTTTGCTCCTTCCATCCCAAATCTTTTGAGAAGACTTTTTGTATATTTAGATTGGTTGATGAAAATTCCTTCTTCTTCTTGCTTGATTTGAAGTCCAAGGAAATACTTCAATTCTCCTATCATGCTCATTTTGAATTCTTCTTGCATGCACTTAGAAAATTCTTTGCATAAAGATTCATTAGTAGCACCAAATATTATGTCATCCACATAAATTTGAACAATTAACAAATCTTTCTTTTCCTTTTTAATAAAGAGTATTGTATCAACTCTTTTTTTTGAAAAACTATTTTTAATTAAAAAGGAACTAAGTCTATCATACCAAGCTCTAAGAGCTTGTTTTAGACTATAAAGAGCTTTTTGAAGTTTGACGACATGGTTTAGAAAATCAAAACATTCAAAACCAGAGGGTTGAGCAACATACACTTCTTCTTCAATATAACCATTTAAAAATGTACTTTTAACATCCATTTGATATAATTTAAATTTCATATGACATGCAAATGCTAGAATCATTCTAATAACCTCAAGTCTAGCTACGGATGAAAAGGTTTCATCAAAGTCTATTCCTTTTTCTTGATTGTACCCTTGAGCCACTAGCCTAGCCTTATTTCTAGTTATTACTCTATCCTCATCCATTTTGTTTCTAAAAACCCACTTAGTGCCAATGATAGGATGATTTAGGGGTCTAGGAACTAAGGTCCAAAACTTGTTTCTTTCAAATTGATTCAATTTCTTTTGCATGGCGTCTACCCAACTCTCATCATCTAAGGCTTATTTGATGTTCTTAGGTTATATTTTAGAGATGAATGCAAGGTTATTTATTATCTCCTTAAATGAAGATCTAGTGGAAACTCCCATAGATGGTTCTCTAATGATTAGATCATTGGGATGATCCCTTTTGAATTTCCAATCTTTTGGAAGTTCATCTATGCTTTGAGGGGTCTCAAGATCAATTGTTTGATTCTCAAAACTTTCATTAATTTCTTTGGATGAGTCAACAAGATTATCAATGACATGAGATGAATCATTCAAATGAGTATTTTCAAAATTATTAATTACTTCATCCAAATCAAATTTTTTTATTTCAAAAGGGTTTAATTCATCAAATGTCACATGCATAGACTCTTCTACTACTAGAGTTCTTTTATTAAAAACTCTATATGCTTTACTAGTAGTAGAATATCCAAGAAATATATCAATGTTGGTTTTGGAATCAAATTTTCCAAGATTATCCTTGATATTTAATATAAAGCATTTACATCCAAATACTCTTAGGTATGAAATTCTTGGTTTTCTATCATTCCATAACTCATAAGGAGTTTTGTTTAAAATAGGTCTTATAATAAGTCTATTTGAGATATAACATACATAATTGATGGCTTCCACCTAAAAACACTTAGGCAACGAATACTCATTTAATATTATTCTAGCCATATCAATTAATGTGTGATTTTTTCTTTCCACTATCCTATTTTGTTGAGGAATTCTAGGAGAAGAGAAGTTGTGTGAGATACCACATTCGTCACAAAATATTTTGAAATCTTTATTTGCAAATTCTCTACTATGATCACTTCTAAGAGATGTGATACAAAAACCTTTTTCATTTTGAACACATTTTGAAAAAATTTTAAATTCTTTAAAACTTTCATCTGTATGAGTTAGGAATAGAACCCAAGTGAATCTAGAGTAATCATCAACAATAATAAATGCATATTTTTTATCCCCAAACTTGAGGTTAAACATGGTCCAAAAAGATCTATATACAAAAGTTCAAGAGGCCTAGATGAAGAAACTTGGTTCTTGGCCTTAAAAGAACTTTTGATTTGTTTTCCCATTTGACATGTATCACAAAGTTTATCCTTTTGGAATTTGATCTTTGGGAGTCCTATAACTAGGTCATGGTTCATGAGGTTCTCTATATGCTCCATGCCAACATGTCCTAGTCTTCTATGCCATAGCCAAGAGTCATTATGAAGAGAAATCATGCAATTTTCATTCTCATGCATCTCATTTATATCAATTATGTACACATTGCCAATTCTATGACCAACGAACAAAATTTTCTTATCCTTTAAGCGTTTAACATATTATTTCTTATAAGAAAAGATCATCTTGTTTTCCATGTTATATAATTGACTAACACTAACAAGATTATGCTTGAGACCATCAACAAGAAGTACATGATCAAGAGAGGTTTTATTTGACTTACCAACTTGGCCAAAGCCAATGATTTTACCTTTGCTATTATCGCCAAAAGTTACCTTGCCTCCCGATTTATCTTCAATATTGGAGAGCAACCTAGCTTTCCTGGTCATGTGTCTTGAGCATCCACTATCTAAGTACCAAAAGTCTTTGAACTTGGAAGATTTCAGGCACACTTACATTTAAGAGTATAACCATTCTTAGGTACCCAAATGCTTTTGGGTCCTTTAGGGTTAGTATCATCTATGTATCCTAAATGCAATTTTCTAATATGATATTTGAAATTTGCATGACCAGTTTTTCCACAATAGTGGCATTTTATTTTAGATGAATGATTTGATCCTGAATGATATTATATCTTATGAGCATGCATAACATTTTTATATATTTTAGATGTTGGAATACATGGTTTATGTGTTGAATTAGATAATTTAACAAATGTGGTTTCGGAGGTAGAAAGCATATTACTTCCATTGTAACCAAGTCCATACTTAATGGTTGGACATCTTTGAGACTCAAGAATGTGATCAAGTTTTTCTTTTCCTTTTGAAAATTTTGATAAACAATCATCAAATGTAAGCAATTTGTTTTTTAAAATTTTGTTGTCTTTTGAAATAAAATCAATCTCTTGAGTTTTTAGAATAATGGTTTTCTCCAAATTACATTTACAAGTATTTAATTTATCTACTTTATTTTTATAATTTTCACAAGAATGAACTAATTTATTTGACAATTCTTTCAAATTATCATATTTGTTTTGCAACTTATGATATTTAGAAAGTAAAGTTTTCAGTATTTTCACATCATCGTCATCATCATAAAAGGTAAAGTTTGAATTACTTACCTCGCTAGAAGAAGTATCCTCATCAATTTCCATAAAACATAGATTTGCAACCTCTTCCTTGATTTTTTCTTTCATACCAAGTTGTTGCAAGGGCTTTTTTCTTAAAATTCATTTTATTTTTCAGCTTGGGACATTCAGACTTGATATGTCCAACTCTATCACATTCATAACATTTGATTTGATTGCTTCTTGACTTTTTTTGCCGATCATATTTCTCATAGGGCTTCTTGCTTTTCTTCTTTCTAAGAATAAGATTTCTTATTCTTTTTGTAAGAAGAGCCATTTCTTCATCATCATCATCATCGATGTCACTTCCTTTTGATGTTGATTCTTTGAAAGCAATGAGAGTAAGGCTTTTTCATCAATTTTCTCTTGAGATAGAGTGATCTCATAAGTTAGAAGTTTACCCAATAAATTATCGGTTGGGAAATAACTTAAGTCGTTTACTTCTTCGATTGAGGCTACTCTTGCCTCCCAATCCTTCTTAGAGAGAACTCTTAATATTTTGCAATTTATATCCTCTATAGAGCAAGACTTTCTCAACTTTCTCATCCCATTAACAATAACCATATAACGGTTATACATTTCTAAAAAATTTTCATTAGGTAACATTTTAAAAAATTCATACTCATGAGTGAAAAGTTGAATATTTTTACCTTTGACTTGATTTGTCCCTTTATGTGTGGTTTGAAGAGTATCCCAAATTTATTTTGCCGAGATGCAATGAGATATCTTGCCATACTCCTCTCTAATAAGTGCACAATAGAAAGTATTCATTGCTTTGCGATTTCTTCCATTTGCTTTTTTTTTCGGCAGTGGTCCATTCACTTTTTGGTTTTCTGACCTGAATGCCATCTACGATTATAGTGGGAACTCCATGCCCTTCTTCTACTATATCCCATAAATCGATTCCATCGCTATTCATGAAGATTTCCATCCTATTTTTCCAATAGGGATAGTCGGTGCCATCTAAGAATGGTAGTCTCATTGTTGACCCTCCTTCAAGAATGTTTGATGCTTCTGTTGCCATTGATTTTTGCTCCAAGATGATTAAATCTTTTTAGAAAAAGTGGAGACAAGCTCTGATACCAATTGTTAGTCCCTTTGGCAACCAAGAGGGGGGAGTGAATTGGTTGTCTTTTAAAAATAATAACCAATTAAAAATATGATGAAGGAAGAGAAGAAGAAAATCAACATAAATATTTATAGTGGTTCGGACAAAACAAGCCTACGCCTACTCCTCAAGGTTACACTTGAGTATTTCACTATCTTTGATCCTTTTACAGGTTCAAGATCAAACCTACGTATTTTGGTTCACACTTTAACCTTTTACAATGTTTTTTTCTTAAACTACGCTCACACAGAACCCAAGAGATCTACAAGAGATGAGAAGAAAGAATCCATTTTTCTACCACGCTCTCTTATAAACAAAGATCTTCAACAACTTTGAAGATTTTACAATAAATGCAAGTATAAATTGATTTTGCATAATAAATATGAATGAGCTTTCAATAAATGACTTATGAACTTGTTTTAATGTTGTTCTCACTTCATTTAATATAAATTAACTCATATTTATAGTCTTGGTTGAAGAAAGAGCCGTTTAGACTCATTTTTTCACAATAAATGCACTTGAATTTTTGCTCCAACGGCTAATTTACAGGTGAGTCGTGCCCGGGACTAGTTTCTTTCCTTTTTGTCTCGAAGAAGAATAAATTTGAATTTTACCGAGTAGCGCCTGCTATTGAAACTGTCGCGCCCGCAACTAATTACAAGATTCAACATTCAAACTTGGTTGAGCTTCTTCACACCCGCGATTGAGTTTGGACAATCCTGCGACTTTATCTGGTCGCACCCGTGACAATATAATGTCGCGCCCGCGACTGAATGATACTATTCATCTTGAAGCTGCTGAATGTTTTGAGATATTCTAATTTTAATTTCGCGCCAGCGAATAATTTTGTCACACCCACGACTTCCTTGTGTCACGCCCGCTACTGAAGGGACACTGTTTTCCTGAAAGCTATTGGATGTTTTTGGATATCTCAAATCAATTTCGCGCCCGCAACTGGAAAGTGTCATGCCCGCGACCTAAAGCTTTTCAAGACTATAACTGATTTTATCGCACCTATGACCAAGCTTGTGTCTATCATGGCGCCCGCGACTAAGTAGCATCCTGCAATATTTCAGAGAAATTCTTGGAAATTCTTACATATAATCAAATAAACTTATTAGTCCATTAATTTGTTGTTTGTAACCATCAAAATAAGTATGATGAAAATCTTAAGGTCTAACACATTTCATTAGGTATTTGAATGAGTTTGATCCTTGATTGCCTCATTGGGATTGTATTTTTGTTGAATGATTAAATTGGCCTAGTTAACATTGCCCAAAAACCTTACATTTAGCTTGTTAAATTCATACCTATCATGTGTTTGATTAAATGCCTTAAAGAAATCAAATTGTAATTCACCAAATGTTTCATTCAAATTTTGACACCATTTAAACCTTTGATTTAAGTGGTGCTAAAACCCAGCCTAGTCATTGGGAATGATTCCATTTTATGTAAAATTTCCTTATTGACGCATATAGCATTATTGTTAATATGCCTTATATTATCAATTTGTTCAATGTGAAATTGACTAATTTTGATATGATTTTTCTTATTTTATTGACATTGAATTAAATCTAATTGTATATATAGCCACTGTTGTATAGAATATCCGATAACATGACAGAGCTACCTTTCGATGAGGTAGTGGATGAGAACCATGGGTAATGTACACATTGATTAATTTATTAACTCTAGATAAGAGGGGTTAAGTCATAGCTATAAGGTCTGATCAATCTTATGTCATTTCACAAGTTCAAACTACTAAGAATATAGCTAATGAGATTTTTACGAGCACGATGTTCTATGTCTGTTATGTTTTATTCCTTTCCATAATGCCTGTTTATTTTATTATGTGACCAAAATTTTATGATTTGTTCATTTTTTCACTTATTACCTTTGATATGAACATTTAGTGAATTAGTATGTTCTTTACTTAACCTTATTGCATAATAATATATTTATAACTCATTGAGTAGTAATACTTATTTTTTTAATGGATTAACATTTTTTATATTCAGAATAGACAATTGCAGTTCCCGAGATTTTTTTTTTCAGTGAAACCGATCTCTTTTTGTTATGTAAATTCTTAAAACATGTTAATTTTTGTTATTTTATTAAAATTTCATGATTTAATAGAGTTAATTGTTAGATATATGCATAAAATGAAATTATATGATATAAATTAATTACTTAATATATTATGAATTATATAAGATAAGTATTTGATAATGTTGATAATAATGAGATGAAATATATTTATATATGTAAAAATTATGTGTTAGAGTTGATATATATATATATATATATATATGCATTTAATGATAGAGGTTCAATGGATATTATTGAAAGACTAATCTCACGTTTTAAGGCCGTAATGTTTCATTTTTTTGACGTGAAAAAGTAGTGTGTGACTATGTAAAGAAAGAAATAAAAAAAAAAAACAACTACTAAATGAGAAAGAACTTCAATGCTTCACAGTTGTGCGACTGTGACTAGTCATTAAGCAGAGTACAACTCAAACAGTAAAAAAGATAATATTAAAACAAAAAACCGTATAAATGAAATAATAAAACGGATAAAACTGAAAGAAAACAAAAGAGAACGTAAAATTGAAATAAATAATGAAAAGGTCATAAACAATGTAATTTCCTTTTTTATGTTTAGGGGGATAACACAACAAAGTGGAAGTATGCAAAGCTTTAAAATGACTACATCAAACTCCAATCAAAGTTAATCAAAATAATTTTAAGGCCAAATTATAATTTAATTTTTAAAATTTAATTCGAAATATGTTCAATTTTTTATATTTAGTGAAATTAATTAAAAAAAATTTATATTTTATCCCATTAAATAATTTAATCTTTTCATTCTTCTTTTATATTTTTTTTTCGTTAAAAATAAAAATAGAATAAAATTTTATTTTTTCCTAAAATACCCATTTACCCTCTCTCTCTCTATTGATTATATCACACCACCACTCTTTGTGCTTTAAATTCTATTTTCCTTAACCATTCTTTTTCCTTAACCTCTTTGTCCAACCAATCCGACCAATTATTGCTCTCCCACTAGATCTCACCCTCATCTTTCTCCAAATCATCAATCAAGTCGTGGATTTGATCAAATAACTTGTTCCTAGAGCAAGCGGAAATGACTTCATCGTAGAGATTCAAGTCAATCTGGCAAGAGTATTCTATTCGGAGGGTGGAGAGCATGTGGAGTGCAAGAGAGCAAAGGTCTTGTCGTAGGAGCTCGCAGAGGATAGACACGAGGTTTTATTTAATGAGGCGTAAGAGATTGGAAAGCTTCGTGGGGTTTGATGATGATTTGTTATAGGCGCGCATCAGAGATTGAACAACGAGGATTGCTTCGGTTTAAGATTAGGCCTCTGACGAGAGGACCACTGTTGGAATGTCGACCGCAGAGTGCTGCAGCGTATATGAATAGTGCTTGGACGTTTGGTGACTATTAGGGTTTTAAAGATGGGTTATTAGTGGTAGAGAGAAAATTTTACTTTTCTATTCTTTCCTGATTTTGTTTTCAATTTGTGAATTGGGATTTGTGGTGATGTTTGTAGTGAAGTTTTGCATATATGCATCTAATTGAACTGTATTGAAGGAAATGACATTTGTTCTTGATTTTGGGTTGGAGTGGGGATTTTGTCAAGTGGATTTTTTGGTTTTTGCTTGGTTGTTGGGAAACTGAAGGAAAATGGCTCGATAGGTTAGAATGAATTAAAGAGTATTTTCTGTGAGTTTTTCTGTGTGCAAGATTTTCCCTTTTGTTTGGTTAGAATGAATAAAATGGTTTTTGCTTTGTTTTGTGTATTTTTCGCTGTGTTCCCAGTTTGTTAATGAATTTGATTGATTGGTTGATGAGAAAATTAATTAAATATAATTTAGTTTGATTTGTGGAAAAGTGAAATTAAAAAAACCCTAATAAGTAGAAAAGGAAAATTTAACTATAAACAAGGGGATTTCACGAGGGTTTTAATAAAAAAAAATAAAAAAAAATATACGAAAAGATCAAATAATCTAACAGTAAAAACACAAGAATATTTTAGTTAATTTCATCAAATTCAGGGATTCAATTATATTTCAAATCTAATTTTAGAAATTAAATTGTAATTTATTCTATTTTTAAAGTTAAATCATGTGTCAAGATTGCAACGACAGTTTGGTGCAATAGAGGATAAATTATTGTAATGATTTTTATTGTCGAATTTAGGTTTTAATTAGTTATCGGGAAAAGTTTACTTAAATAAAAATAAAAAAGGAAAGCAAAATATTTTTTATCTTACAAAAAAAAAATTTCAAAAATACCTTTTCTTACTTAAAAAAATCTAAGTTTATTTATTTTTTACTGATGTTTAAGCTCTCGTTTTTTTTTTTTTTTTTTTGCAAACTCTCATTTTGATCGTCTAAAAATTAATATTATTTTTTCATTTTTTTTCTAGCTGTCTTTCATATAAACATACATACAAACCCAAAAAACATGTTTTACCTTTTTTTTTTTTTTTTTTTTATTAACTGAACTTATATCTTAAAATCATCATTTTTGGCATGAACTAACCCTGAAAATTAAGCAAAAATCTAAAAAAATAATACATAAAAATTAAAAACAACAACCCAAAATAAAAATAAAAATAATAACCCATAAAATTAACCCCATAACATCAAAAATAACAAAAAATATACCAGAAAAATTAAAAAAAAAAATAAATTAACAATAAAAAATACATTAAAAAACTCAAAAACTTGGTATATGTTTTCTACAAAAATGCATAAAATGGTGTATGCAATTTAAAAAATATAAACCAAAAAAATAAAGAAATATACAAAGAATTAACACAAAAAAACTAAATCAAAACACCAAAATCAAACAAACATATACTAGAAAATAAATAAATAAACAAAAAATTAGCAATAAAAAATAGCTTAAAAATTAACTTTTGATTTTTGCAAATCTTACTCTTCAGTGATATTTTTTTTTTTCCTTTTTGAACTATTCGCAACATTTTGAAATTCACAAATAAATAAGGGAAAATGAAGAAAAATGGAATAAAATTTTCAAATAAAAAAGAAACAGTAAAAAATTACTAGAAAGCAAAAAATCTCTAAAATAACTAAATGTATGTTTAAAATCGTGTCCAAAATAAATAAATAAAAAATTAAGTGAAAGGGACTGTAAATTACCAAAAAAAAGAAGAATGAAGAATGGAAGAGAAAGAAGAAAAATGAAAGAGAATTAAAAAAAAAATGTTTGATATCTACTGCCTATTTCTCTTTCTTTGTGTTAGATTAGCTTTGAATATTATATATATTCCTTGGAAATGTCATAACACGTGAAATAAATAATAAGAAGAAGAAAAAAAAAGTTTGATGAAATATGTTCCATGAAAATGCCATATCACGGGAAACTTGTAATAAAAAAAAAAAAGAGAAATAGTTTATTGGAACCACACTTTCTAAAGCACTTGTGACAGTAAAATAAAGTAAAAGATGTTATTTTTGAAAATATAAAAAGTATAAAAAAAAAGCCCGTAAAAATGAAAAAAAAAAAATTATAAACAATGTAATTTTCTCTTTAGATGATTGAACTTCAATTTTTTTGTATTTGTATTCATGAAGTGACGATTCAGATGATAGTCTATTTTAAAATAAATGATAATATGATTAACTTTCCCCACTCAAACTAAGGAGAGAGGGAAATCTTCAGAATTTATAGTATTTACATGATTCAAGAATAGAAAATATTAATTTAGAAAAAATACTTTTAATGGCTTAAATTATGGGAAAATAATATTAATTTACAAGACATATACCAATATTATTAGAGTTGCTCAATGGTCGTGCATAAATCTCATACTTAATTTACCTGCATGATTTTTGTGATTTGAATTGGTATAGTCAGCTTTCGTACTTGTATGATTTTCTTAACTTGATATGTGATGAGGTTGCACTCTACAAATAAGTATAAATCTCTTTGTTGGTTGATCTCCGTGAAAGCCTAAGGCTTAAGTCTTGTAACACTCAAAATCTAGCATTAGAAAGCCAGCTTTTACCTTAGCAAATGACCTCTAATGCTTAAGTCAATAAATTACTCTTCCTTTAAACAGGATGACCACTTTATTCTCAAGACTATGATGAAAATGTGTATGAAGAGTCATCACTATGGGCATGATCTTGTCCTTATATACTTGTGTTAGTACTAATGAGCAAGGGTTAGGAGACAGATGGTGGTATCAAGAGGGCTCTGAGTGTCACATCATGATAGGGTCACTCAGTAAATATCTTGCCAGATCTTGTGCCAACCAAATCAAGCAATAACTATGGGGGTTCAAGGTTTGGAAGCTTGTCTTTGCTAATGTCATCTATAGTTGTTTGGCACCCAAAACAGGTGTAACAACCTGACACCTAGAGATGTGCTTAGTATAATGAGGAAGAATCCCACATAAAAAATACAAGGAAAGTGGAATTGATTTATACTGTCCAACTAATTACTATTTATATAAATTAGATTAATTATTTTTTATTAAGGTTAAACTTTAAAATAATAAGTTATTTGAAATCAATTTCAATTCAGATCGTTATAAATGATATCAGAATCATATTAATTTTAATTAAATTATATGGAGTTGGTGAAATCATAAAAAAATGCTATATGTAGAGTAAAATATGAGATAAAGCTACTCGAGGCATCAAACGAACCATAATACTTAAAGATTATCATGGGCTAGATTTTTGTCTAAACCTACCTGTAAAAATAAGCCACCAATAATTGTTACAATGAGAACGTCACACTTTAAATGAAGAGATAATGTAACAACCCAATGCTTAGAGAGTTGCTTAGAAAGAATCTCACATTAAAAATATAAGAAAAGTAAAAATAGTTTATATGGTCCAATTAGTTACTATCTATATGAGTTAACTATTTTGAATTGAGTTTGAATTTTAAAATAACATGTTATTTGAAGATAATTTTGGGTTACTTTATTGTAACAGGTACCCAAACGAGGTGAATAGATGATGCCTGGTGAGTTGGTTCTAGGCGAGGCTCTTATGGGGCTAACACACCAAATCCAATGAGGTTTGTTTGATTCCTAGGGTGATTCTATAGAGCATCCACTAGATGCATTTTCTTGGCCCAATGCTTGTGTCCAAATTTATTCCTCATTATGGCCCTCTTATTCAGCTATTGAGAAAAGTTGGGCTCATGGCATCTAAAGAGTAAATCAACGAAGTAATCAAGCCTTTTTGGGCAAGAATGAATTGGGTCAGCTCTTTTTAGGTTGTGTGACCTTAAAGTCATTTCCATCGCAATAATAGTGGTTGCTTTTCGAGAAACACATCCATCTAATTTAGGGCAATAACTGCAAATTTTGAAAAAATTTCCTCAAGCCTTCAGATTTTTTAATTGGCATTGATTACCCCACCAAAACTTTCATATCCTATAGTCAATCGTCTCACATCTTTTCTTTATCATCAAGTTTTCTCTATGTTTTGAGTTCTCTTTTATTGCCATTATAACTTTTATTATGAGTTTCTTTTTGTCTTTTTACATTTATAAAATGGATAAGGTGCAAAAAAAAAAAAAAAAAAATCCCTTATTTTTACCTATTTTCCTTATTAAGTCCTTTTAAAATTTTGTAATATAAAAAAACTCTGAATTTTTCATATTCGATATAAAAAATCCCTCTGTTAATATTTTTGTGATATTTTTTTTGAAAATTATCTTTTAATCTTTTTTTTTCTTAGTAAAAATTACTTTTTAATCCGTTTAGGATTTTTTTTGTACTTTTCTCTAATTACAATTGATTAAAATAAATAAAATAAAGTTTATTTATAAATAAAATAAAATGTTATCCAATTGATAAAAAATAAATAAACAAATAAATAATTTTATTTATTTATTTTATAAAAATTGATTAAAAATAAATTATTTATTTTTTATATAAATATATAAAATTCATAAATTTTGAATTTTTTATTATATGGAAACACTTTCAAGTTATTTGAATGTGATTTAAATAAAAAGATTTATTAAATTTAATTTAATATTTATTTTATTATTATTTTTTTATTTGAGAAAAATTAATATCTCATATTATTGAAATGGTGATTTTTTTATTATTTTCTAAAATATTTTCTAATAAATTATAAATTATCAATTATTATATATATATTTTTTAGCATTAATTTTATCAATGAGATTTGAATCATGATTTAATTTTAAAATAGTCTTATCTTACCACTAAAGCAAAACACTAGTTGCGTTTTTTTTTAAATTTAGTTTAATTATGATATTTTTTTTTAGTAAGTGCATTATTTTTATAATTTCATCCATATTATTTTTTATTAAATTTGATAAATTTTATTTAATTTATTGATCTAACTAAATGAGTTTTATCATATTTAGAAGTTTTGAGTATATAATTTTAATAAAATTAATTTCTAATTATTTTTAATATCAAAATTTTGGGTGAAAAAATATTTGATAATATGAAAAATTATTAAGTTAGATCAATAATATTTAAAATAATTTTTTTTATATCAATTGAATATAAATTTATTTTATTTTATTTATAGATAAAATTTATTTTATTTATTTTAATCAATTATAATTAGGAAAAAGTATAAATTTTTTTTTTAAAGGATTAAAAAATAATTTTTATTAAGAATTGAGAGATTAAAAGGTAATTTTCAAATAAAAAATTAACAGAAATATTAATGGATGACTTTTTTATACCGAACGTGAAAAAATAAGGATTTTTTGTACTATAATATTCTAAAAAAAGTTTAATAAGATACAACTTGTCCCTTATAAAATTGCATGGCTTCCTAAGTTTCTAAGGATACTTCTTCTTTCTCTCACTCGAATTCTAAAGCATCTTTTATTATTAACCTTTTCCGATGAGCCTCTAAAGTTAGTGAAGGAAACCTTACTGCATATTTAAAAAAAAATACATAAAAGTAAATAATAAAACCTATAATTAATGAATCAACATAAGATGTTGGAATAATATATTCATTCAATTAAATAATTTCATATATCAATACAATTATTTTCATTGTGAAAATATATGATTTTCATAAAAAATATTAAGAGATTAATTAGCTAGCTTATGATGACACATATTATGTATATTTAAAATAAAATATAATTTTTATTAAAAAATTTATATTTTAACACTTACAATATAAAAAAAAAAATTACTTTTTATTCTTGAGATTTGACCTAATTAATACTTGCATTTCTGCTTTTTGAAAAACTAACAAATTAGTTCTTGTACTTTCATCCTTCCATATAATTTTTTCTTTTTTTTTTTTGTTAAATTTTTTTTTTTTTTAAAAAAGAAAAGATAATAAAATGACCAAAAGATCCCTCTTTTTCATTGCTTATTGATGAGCCTAAAATGCTCTTCAAATAATTGAGGACCTCTTAAATGAATTCCAGGGATGTCTGGGGTTATTTGATTTTTAATGGGCTTGCAAAATCAGCAACCCAGCATGTGAGGGCCAAGCCTTCGCTCGACAAGAATCCTCTGATGCCTAAGTCAGAAAGAACTCTTGAATAAATTTAATGGAGCTTTTAATTAGCTTAGCAATGGACAGAATAAGGCTTGGGAAAGAAGTAGAAACCCCATAATAAATGAGCTTATCTTTATTTATAGGTGTTGAGTTCACTGTGGTGACATAATGGATGTGCCACGTGTTTGCAACTTATTGGACCCTTATAAAGAGGAGTGGTTGTGTCTGTAAGCCTAAGGTCACTTTATCAGCTTGCGTGATAAATTATCATATTTGTCTGCATTACATTACTCAATGCGAGATTGTCTACGTGACAAATCATGGCCTATGTGTCAGATTTAGACAGTTGCACCATTTCGAGACATGATGATATGTTAGGGACATTTAATAAGGAGAGAGATGAAATATAGCTAGCCTGTAATCTTTTGGTTCACCTTGAATTCTCTATCGAACCCTCTTCGAGCGAACCCTCTCAGAAGGTGGAGGCGAAGGTCTCCTCTTCACCTTCTATCAATGCTTTGTATCTCTATATTTGGCGAACATGATCATCTCATAGGTGAAGCTTTCTTAGAGGCAAAGACTCCAACTAATCCATGAATCATCTGAATGAGATTTGCTTAAAGGGTTGGATATGTCACTTTGGGCCAGACCCTTGGGCCTAACTTTTATTCCTAATTAGTAGTCCCCCTGCTCCATTGTAATTGAGAGCCTCAAAAGTTATAGTGGAGTAATATTCAATTTTTGCAAACACACACCTTTTCTAGTGAAGGCTTTATTCGCTTTCTACATCATTCTAACTTAATGGCGAACTCTAGCGAACCTACAAGTTCGACAACGAAGAATATAAATGAATTCTTAACTTGTCATACTGATATGATAAACTTCGCACTAAGCCCCTCTGAGCTTGTTCATGAAAGGTCATGGTTGTTTGAAAGGATATTTAAGGTTGTGACAACTGTCTCGCCCGTTCCACTTTTCAAGAAATATTAACTGTGACAGTTGCCAGGAAATAATTGCAGCGGTTACTTCTTTAATTAACGCGCCTCATAGGAAAGAATAATAGTCACATCTTTTAAGTTTTCCAAATTGTCCGTTGCACTTTTTTAGGGTTTCAAAATTTAATTATTAGGCCTATAAATACCCCTTTTACCAGATTTCTTCCTTTTTTTATGCTTCCAAAATCTTATAAACTGTTCTTGCAATTTCAAATTGAAAATTTTCAAAGCTTTCTTCCCGGTCTTCTTGCTTTCTCTTTTCTTTCATCTTTCTTTATAACCTTCATCTCCAATGGCTCCTAAAATAAATCCTACCGTTACTGCTCAAATTAAATAGGGTTTGATAGAGAAATGGAGCAAGATTCAATGCACTTCTACCCATGATGATTGAGTGAAGTTCACTGAAAATCTGGATAACAATTTCAACTTCACTCTGTAAATTCCATATCAAGATGAGAGGGAACTCTGCCTTCATTAGGCTAAGGGGATTAGGTGTATCCCTAAAAGCAAATATTCTTACATAGTTTTTCTTCATCAGTTCGAGCAGGGGCTAAGAATTCCCTCCACTCCTTTTATATCCCGTAGTTTCAACCACTTTAGGGTCAACCCAATGATGATGCACCTAAACTTGATTGGGATCTCTACTGGTTCGAGATGATATATGCTTTGTCCTAGACATCACTCTTACCCCCACTTTCTTGTAATTTTTCTTTAGGATTAGCATGATAGACTATACCTAGTCTACCATTGCAAAGCGAGGATGCCACATTTTGATTGAAAAAGAGACTAAAATTCATGACTGACACATCAAGTTCGCGGTTTTCACTATCTTCAAATAAGGACTTTAACATAGGTTTTGGTAGTGCCTTCATTCTGCCTGGTTTGGACACCCCTGTCCTCGCTGAAGTTTCCTCTTTGAGCGAGGAAGAAAAGGTTATTGTTGCCACATTGATGGCAAATAACCGCTCTTACAGCATCAGGAACTTTGGTCTCAGATTTACCATCTGAGAGATCATTGGTAAGTAGTGAATCCTTTAGTTCGCCTTGTTTATGTTCAACTTTAAGATTTTTAGCGAACCACCATTATATTGTCTGTCTTGTGCAGTTCACCTAGAGAACAAGGAACTTTATGACAGGTTCAGAGAATTGGAAGGGGTTGAACCTTTGCCAATCAACCTAGAACACGAACTTCCCACTATAGACCATAAGACAGGGATAGTTCACCTGCAAACTGAAAATGAGCGCCAAACCAACAAAGCAAACAAATAAGACATTTCATGATCCCCAGAAGACTCTGAGGATTCCAACTAAATCAGAGTTGGTTTTTGTTTGCCAGATCTTGTCCATCCCTTCCTCTTCCAGATCGGACAAAGGCAAGGGACCTACTGAGCCTGAGATTGAGGAGGACGAAGGTGACTTTGAAGTTCCTCTGGTGAAGAGGATGGGTGCTTCGCTCCTTACCGTGAACCCCATAATCTCTGTCAATCCTTTGGACCCTAACCCATTTGCTCTGCCAATAAAGGAGCCATTAGCCGAGGAGACTGTTTTGGCTCCAACTATGGAGTTTGTTCTTCCTACCTCAGCTGAAGTCGCTGCTGAAAGTAAGATCATCCTTCAAACTTTCCCTTCTCAAATTTTCCTTTCAAGTTTCTTACTCTGGTTTATACCGTTTTCATGGGTTGCTAAACCTGCTTCTGTGTCCAGCAAGGTCACACCTGACATCATCAGGAGTATGCTAAGGTGAAACCAAAAGTTCCCAGCAACTACCCCTAAGGCACCTACTATGAAAAGGCCTTAGATGGGGTCTGAAAGGATGCAACCTATTATAAAACCTCTTCTTCTGGAGGTTGGCCATACTTTTGGAAGCGTAGCATAACCTTTGTAATTTGTTAAAGGTACTTCTGGTCAGGCAACTCATTCTGAGCCTCCATTTGTATATATGTGGAGCTCGAACATAGCTAACAATAAAAGGATTTTTTCAGGGATGAAAGGTCATGTAGGACTTAGTCCGCATATTGCTATCTACGAGGATGAGTCATTAGAGACTGCACTGAGGGAGGATATTATTTATGAGGAAGGGAGAAAGATCATAGAGTCCTTCAAAGATATCCTCCCCTTTCAACAGATTAAGGTTCCTTACAAATAGAGTCTCAATCTTGCTGCTGCCTTGTCTTCTCTCCCAGAAGTTTCACCACTTACAAGGCTTCTTTTGAGAGGCTCTTGCTCAGACTAATGATGAAGCAAGCTGTTGTAAGTTTCACATTTACCTTTTTGAAAAGTTGTTTGTCTTCTTCAAGTTTGGCTAACTTTTTATCATGTTTTTGTAGGGTCTGTGGGAGATGTACCAAGTATATAACATAATCATCTCCAACAACCAATATCATCTAGAGGCTAGCAATAATGCTCTTCAATTTGAACAACTGGCGAAAGATAAATAAATTGAAATTGACCAGCTTCGCCAAAGGTTGAAAAGTCAGGAAACAATAGATGGAGTGATCAAAGAACTGGAGAAGCATTATAAGGAGGTTGATGAACAAATCTCTGTTTTGATTGAGGCAATAAATAATGATAAAGAGAGGTTCAATGTGTTGGAGAGGGACTTTAAAGAATCCAAACGTCAACTAGAGGCAAAGGATAACCTCCTAAAGGAGAAGAGCCGAGAGTGTAATGAGCTTCACTAGAGCAACATAGATTCAGAGGGCGAAGTTGATCGACTGAAGGGAGCTCTAAACTACCAAGAAGAAGACTTCTAAGCTAAAAGGAACAATTTAAATTAATAAATTTAGCTTCTTTGACAAAATTTGGAAGCTTCAGAGCGAGCCAAAAGAAGGATTAAAACTGCTCACTTCTCTGTTTCTGTAATACCCTAGAAAGCTATAACACATATGCATGAAAATTTTCTCAGTATGTGATCCATTAGTCTTGAATTGATGGGAAATAATTTTAGAAACACAGTTAGAAAGCAAATTTGAAACTTTTCCGGAAAATGGCGGTGTAGGGACATTGCCGAGAAATTAGCAGTCCGGTCAACAAAAAAATTTCTGAAGTTGGCTTGGGGCTAAAATATAACCATAATTTATATGTAATTTTGGTAAAAAGAAAGAAGTGAAAATCATTTAGGAATACTGAAAAAGTAAAGAATAGCATTTTGGTAAATAAAGGGTAATTCAAGGTGAATTGTGGAAATGGGTAGGTCGGAGTTACAGAATGACTCCATAACTATTTTTATAATTAAGAATAAATTAAAATAAGCATGTTTCCTTTTTACACTGATATCAAAATCTTAACAGAATATTCGAAATAAATTTCAGAAGATTTAAGGACCAAAATGTAAAGATTGAAACTTAAGGGATTAAGTTGTAATTTGGCAATCAATTTTGTCTTATTTGAGCACCATTTCCACGGGAAATTCCAGCAGCTTTCTTCTTCATTTTTGTTCTTCCATTGCCATTTTCTTCCTTTCCAATTTATTTTCTTCATAACTTCTTCATTTCTTCACCAAATTGAATGAAATTTGATAGTAAAATGAAGCTCTCATCTAGCTCTATCCATTTCCATTCATAGATTGTTGATTGGAGCAAAGAATTTGGAGGAAAATCTTGAGGAAAATTTCTGCCATCATAGTGAATTTGGGTAAGTTATTATTTTGTTTGCTTTGATTAATGTTTTAGTGATTATTTAGGTTGAATTGAATGGGTAATTAGTTTAATTGCATTAGATTATACAAAATTGAAAGTAATTGCAATTTGAATGTTGAAATTGAAGTTGTAAAGGGTAATATGTTGAATTAGAGTTAG
>CANXYC010343695.1:0-10091 GCA_948193065.1 Aleurites moluccanus | reverse complement strand
ATATGTGTATATATTGTACATATATATGATATATGAGTTTGAGATAAAATGTATATGTGTTATATGATATGGATGAAAATATTGAAGTGCAATTTGAGTTGCAATTGATAAATTGAGGATATAAGGGGATGTATGTTATATTGGGAGTGTATTTTTATATAATTTGTGGATAGCTTAAGTCAGAGTTTCAAAGGAGACTCTGTCAGTTTTTCTGCATGCATGTTTGGTAATATGATGATTTTAAAAAAAAAATTATCACCTAAAATGTATCACAGGTTAAGTTATGAATGTAAAAGCTTAAGCATGGGTTCTTCGAGATACTGGTGGCTTAGGCATTACCCGTACCCTAGGACCATCATAGTCTAAAGTTAGGCTGTGACAGGAGCACTGGTGAGACAAGTCTTCAAAATTTGGAAACTGTTCTCACATTCATCTGTCCATTGATACTTCTCCTGTTTCTTGGTCAACATAGTTAATGGAGCAGCATCTTAGAGAAATCCTTCACAAATCGTCGGTAGTACCCTGCCATACCAAGGAAACTACGGATCTCCGAAACATTAATAGGTTAAGGCCAATTAGTAACTGCTTACACCTTTTAAGGATCCACCTTGAAACTATCTTTACAAACAACATGCCCCAGGAAACACACTTCAATTAACCAAAATTGACATTTAAACAATTTAGCAAACAATTGGTTCTCTCGAAGTGTCTGTAATATAATCTTCAAATGCTCTGCATGCTCCTCCTCACTCATAGAATAGATAAGAATGTCATCAATGAATACTATGACAAACTTATCCAAGTATGGCTTGAATACTCTCTTCATTAGGTCCATAAAAGAAGCTGGTGCATTAGTCAACCAGAATGGCAACACCAAAAACTCATAATGTCCATACATGTTCTGAAAGCGGCCTTAGGTACATCTTCCTTCTTAATTCTTAATTGATGATACCTAGATCTCATATCAATCTTTGAGAAATTACTGGCACCCTACAACTGATCAAATAGATCATCTATCTGAGGCAAAGGATATTTGTTCTTCATAGTCACCTTATTCAGCTGCTGGTAATCAATACACATCCTCAATGGGCCATCTTTTTTTTTTCACAGTGGAGCACCCCACTGAGAATTACTCGGCCTGATAAATCCTTTATCCAATAACTTCTGCAATTGCCTCTTTTACTCTTTCAATTTTGTAGGTGCCATTTTGTAAGGAGGAATGGATATAGGATCAGTGCCTAGATATATCTCAATCTCAAACTCGATCTCCTTATCCGGGGGTAGCCCTAGAAAATCATTAGCAAAGATATTAGGGAATTACTAGACCACATGTATCTGATCAATCCCTGTTGAGATCTTCTGAACATCAACCACATGAGATAGGAATGCTGAAAAACCCTTCTTTATCATCCTCCTATCCTGGATAATAGAAATAAAACTGATTCTAGATTCACATTTGTCATACCGAAATTCAAATTCTGGTTGCCCCTCAGGCTGGAATTTGATCTTCTTCTCATAACAATCAATAACTGCGCGGTGTGTCATTAGCCAATCCATACCAAGTATCATATCAAGCTTTAACATAAACAGTTCTATCAAATCAGAATGCAAGACATTATCATTAATTTCAATAATACACCCCGGATAGTAATAATTCACTTCTATACCCTCCCCTATTAGTGTGGTTATCTTTAAGGGTATACTCATTATCTACCTCTGCTTATTTAACTTTGGTGCAAACAATGGTGAGATAAAAGAGTGTGTGGCACCAGAATCAAATAGTGCTTCAACTAATTCATTCTATATAAGGATCATACCTGTAACTGCATTATCATCTCTCTATGCCTCCTGGGTATTAACAGCAAAAATGCTCTCCTAACCTCTGCCTGATGCTAGGTGTCTGTCCTCTACCTTTGCCCCTAACTGGAGCCTCTCTAGTAACATTCTGGCTCATATGTGATGCTGGTTGGGATATTGTAGCAAATGGTTGTTGTTCACCCTATATAGGACATCTGTTAATAATGTGCCTATATTGCCCACATTTTAAATAGGCACTTGTTTGTCGACGACACTCCCCTTCATGTTTTTTACCACAGAAACTTTAAATGGGCACACTAGGCATCTGAGTAGCAGATCTGGAGGAACCTTGTGAATAAGCAGGAGCTAAATGCACTGGAGGCCCCCCTACTCCGAGTCCTCATCTTCTGAATGCTTGATGGAGGTCTATGACCAAATCTGGGCACTAGCTCTGTCTGTTTAGATTGGGAACTACCCTCTCCTCTTCTGCTTTGTGAACCAGGTCCTTCCTTCCTCTTTTGATCTCTCCTAGCTCTCTATGACTTATATTTTTTCTCCATCTGAGTAGCCTTATCAACAATGGTAATCAGAGATGTGAATTCTGTAGTAAGCAAGGCATTATGAAGAGAGGCTTGTAATCCCCTTTTGACTCTACTGATAAAATATACCTCAGTAGGAGCAATTTGTATAGCATATATGCTTAATATGATGAACTCCTCTGCATACTCCTCAACTGTCCTGTTCCCCTGGTCCAATTGTTCAAACTAAATCAGGTTCCTAGTCCTCACCCCTTCTGTCAAGAACTCATCTATAAGCCCCTGTCTGAACTATGCCTAGGTGAGAGGATGATCACCATATAATATAGGCTCCATATGATGAGAGAACCATGTCCAAGCTTTTCCCTTCAGTAATAATCCAATAAGCTCCACTGCTCTGGCATCGGAATAAGGTAGCCTCCTAACTACCTTCTCAATCTGTACCAAGAAATCATTAGGTTCCTAGCCTCTATCACCTCTAAACTCATACAGATTAAGCTTTAGAAAATTAAACATGGTAACTCTGCCCTCATCAATAACTCGGCGGCCTCTTTGTACTGCAAGCACATCAGGAACTACTGCTGGTTGTACAGGAGCTAGAGTAGGAGCAGCAGGTACATCAGCTAGTGCAGCAGGAGGTGGCACTGCTGGTGGTAGTGGTGGCGGCATATTTTGTCATTCCCACCTCAATTTTGCTAATTCTCAATGTAAATCAATCATCCCCTACATCATCTCCATAATCTAGGGGTCATCACTCCTACCAGTCTCCTCTGTCATCCATCAATATCTGGAAGGTTCCTCTGTCATTTCTCTAATCAGAGACTCATTAGAGGCTACCTCTGCATCTTTGGTAATATCTCTATCTTTATCGTCTGACATCTCTGTCACTACAGAAAATAGAAAACATAAATAACAAATTCAGAACGATACAAAAATGTAGAACACACTTATATACTTGAGGAATACAACAAAAGACAGAACATGAATTCCTATGCTCTGTGGTTTACTTAAGTCTATTACTCTGTATCTAGTTACTATTCATATACACCTATGCTCTGATACCACCTATGTCACATCCCAATTTCGGAATATGATAGTCCTAGGATGCAGGAGATACCAGAGGCGACCGACACCCGTAGAACCTAGTATCAATTCCTATAATTACTTACTATCTCATTAATATCCAATTAATTACTTAATATTAACTCTGTCATTTTGTTAGTCTGTAGTCTGTCTGTCTATAATCTATTCTGTAATTGGTTGTAAACATTATCACATGTCATTTTAATATTTAAACTCCATATTATGTTATACAAATATAATTACAGTCTAACTATGCCATTAATACAAACCCATGGAACAACTAAACTATATACAAAGATACAATGTTAAATTAATTATACTATCAAAATCAGTATGCAGAATGCCTCGGGAAAACAATAGTCAGGAATCTACCTTATACTTTGCACCTGTAAAATAGGAAACAACTAATAGGATGAGTATTAAATACTTAGTGAATCTAATAAGCATCATCCAATAGAAAATGGTTAGGATAACAATGAATAATAGGTAGATAATCAATAAACAAATTGAATGCACACCAATTACATAATAAGGAATTAGGTTACAAAATCAAAGATTTGAAACCAGAAAATAGGCTAACAAAGCTCATATCATGTAAATAAGACAAATAATGGGTCATTGACACATAATAGCTCATATTGAGCTCATATCATATACATAAGACTGATCAGGTCTTATGGCTAGGATAATTATCCGTTCCTAGCTAGGGTATCATGTAAAGTCAATATGCACATTACTGACGGTATTTACCCGCTACCCTGTCGGTGAGAAGGTTTTATCTAATCACATTATACCAAATATAGGTATGGAACAAGTCATTAAGATGCAATAAGAAGCAACAAGCTTATCAATAAACAATATCCCTCGAATCAATCAAATGATACTATAATGGAACACTGTATAAGCAATGAAAGGTACATAAACAATGGCAATAGGTATAACAATTAACATTGGGTTGGAACACAAGTTAGTCATCCAAGGTCAAATGGTTGGCTCAATTGGCTAGCCAATATCGCTGGCGACAATGGCATTCAAATGATAGGCCTATGGATGAAGCAAATGGTAGGCCTGTGGCAAATGAACTAGGCATTTCATCGAACACTTGGTGTACAACATTAAATGGATAATTTGGCTAAGTTATGGTGTAACATTGACATTGCCCATATAATCAATAATAAGCTCACAATCAAGATTACACAATGGGCATTGAATATCCCACAATAAACATCAACCAATGAATCAAAATGGCTTAGGAAACTAAAGGAAAATAAAGCAAAAATCAAAGGCATGAATAGTACAATGTGGTTCGGCCAAATATGAAGATTTGAGGGAGGTTTCCAATCAACATTTCAATGCAATAGATATGTTAAATGATGCATATTAAACTCACCTCACACTTCCAAATATCTAGCAAAATTGATTTTGCACCAAAATCCTTAAAGGAAGCAAAAATAGCAATCTTCCAAATCTTGATTTTCTACACCAAACCAATCATAAAATATCCATTCATTAGCCTCCAATTAACATATTATAAGCTAATTAAATATTAACTAACATCAATTTAGAGTTTCAAATCAAACAACTTTTAATTAGGGTTTCTAATTTGAGAATTTTCTACCAAATGCATCAATTGATGCAATTGAACACTAAACCCATTCAATTCATCATCTAACACACCTAAATCATCTAATTAATCAAATAAATCAATTTGTTATCTTATATTGATGTGTGACCTGAAATTTCCCTTCAATGTGTTCTTGAATTTCCAAATGAATCAAGGTTGGGAATGGAAGAACAAAGATTAATTTAGTGTTTTCTTTAGGTTTTTCTTAAGAAATGGCTTGGAAATGGAGGGAGAAATGATGGACAGTGGTTTGCCAAAGGTGAGAAAAGGAAGAAGATGACTTAAAATCTTCCTAAAGCAAGCTTATATAGTAAGCAAAATTGGCAAATTATATTTTGGTCCTTAAACTATCAAATAATTAGACTTTGATCCCATTTTCTTCTGTAATTTATTTTGTCTATTCTGTTGAGAATCAAGTTTCAAAATAGGAACTGAAATGACTTATTTTTTTTATGTAGTTTATTATAAAAATGGTTTCAGAGCCTTTCTGTAACATAGACAATGGGTTTCCCAAAATACTCCTGAAGTTCCACTTGTTTACGGTTTTGCCATTATGTTAATTTTCCAACATATTTAATATTTTTTTCATACTTTCTTCATATAATTATCTATATTTATTCTTAAACTCCCATTAGTCATAATACTGAGAAAAATTAACTTAAATTGATTATTGTAAAAATTTTTCGAAATTCTTTAGTTATGTAAGTATTTCCCGGTCCGATAACTAGTTATACTGTTCAATACTGTAATATTTTCTAGGGTATTATAAGGGTGAATGATTTTATCTTTGATTTATCATATTTTGTTGATTTAGGGATTCAAAAGAAGGAGAAGAGAAATAAGGTGTTTTACCTAAGAATAAATGAACTCAAAGAAAAAAGAAGAATTAGATGCTTTACATTTTTTCCCGACTTAGGAGGAGGAGACGGTCGGAGTGTCTTATCGGATTGGAGTTTCACTTTTTAAAATGTAAAAATAAATAAAAGTGCTAAATCTTCAAGCCAAATTGGATCAAAGAGATCCAACTTAGTCACCAAAACAAAAGAAATTAAAATGTCCAATTCTTCTACCACACAAGATCTAAGAGAAACTAGGATGGTCGATTCAAAGTCAAAAAGACTTTAATACTTTTTCATTTATAAATACATAAAAAATAGAGAATAAACAAAATAGGCTAGAGAAATTTTAACCTAACTATATAATGTGCGGTTTGCAATGAAAGGAGTTTTTCCTTTATAAGAAAAACTTGAAATGCCAAGTTCATCTTTTTCAATGTGGGATTAGTGAACTTATATATATAGTTGGACTTTGGGAAGCTAATTTTTTAAATAAAAGATGTGGAATATAGGGTAAAAAAAAGTTCAAAAGGCTCAATTTGTGAGGCGTTATAAGGAAGCAAGCCGACTGATGCTCAAAGGGGTTGAGACACTATTGGCTTACCTTATATGTAATACCCTAGAAAGTCATAACTTATATGCATGAATTAATTCTCAGTATATGGTTTAAAGGCATTGAAATGATGGGAAATAATTTTTAGAGACACAGTTAGAAAGCGAATAAATTACTTTTCCGAAAATCGTCGGTGTCGGGAACACTGCCAAGAAATTAGCAGTCCGATCAACAGATGAATTTTTTATTCTAACCAGGGTGTAAAAGATCACATAAATGCATGTGTAATTTTGATAAAAATAAAGAGGTGAAAAACATTTAAGAACACTAAAAAAGTAACTAATGGCAAAACCATAAATAAATGGAACTTCGAGGGAAATAGTGGAAATGAGTCTGTCTGGATTTCAGAATGACTCTAAAACTATTTTTATAAATAAGTATAAATTAAAATAAGCCTTTGATTCCTCACTTTGAAATCTAAATCTCGACAGAATTGTCAGAATAAATACAGAAGAAGTTGGAGTCAAAGTATAATTACTTGAAAATTTAAGGACCAAAGTGTAATTAGCCACTATGATTTTATATAAAAGCAATGCCTTAGAAAATTGTTTCTCATCTTCTTCTTTTCTCTTCATCTTGGCCGAAACCTTGCCATTCATTCTTCTTCAATTTTTCTTCAATTTTTCTTCAATTTTCTTAAGAGAAATCCATAGAAAACTTGAAAACCAACCTTGATTCAACCATCTCCATCATTAATTTACTTGGAAACACAAAGAAAATCAAGGAATTTCTTCATGAAGATTTCGGTTAGGATTTCAAATTGAGGTAAGGAATTATTTTGTTTAGTTTTATAGTTTATTTGGATGAATTTGATGATGAATTGAATGAGTTTTAGGTTAGATTGCATCAATTAATGCATTTGGATAGAAATCCCTAATTTACTAAACCTAATTGAAGTTGTATAATTGAGTTTGATGAATTAGTGTTAGGGGTTGAGACACTATTGGCTTACCTCATATGCAATACCCTAGAAAGTCATAATTTATATGCATGAATTAATTCTTAGTATATGGTTTAAAGGCATTGAAATGATGGGAAATAATTTTTAGAGACACAGTTAGAAAGCGAACAAATTACTTTTCCGGAAATCATTGGTATCGGGAATACTGCAAAGAAATTAGCAGTCCGATCAACAGATGAATTTCTGATTCTGACCAGGGGGTAAAAGATCACATAAATGCATGTGTAATTTTGGTAAAAAGAAAGAAGTGAAAAACATTTAGGAACACTGAAAAAGTAACCAATGGCAAAACCATAAATAAATGGAACTTCAAGGGGAATAGTGGAAATGAGTTTGTCTGGATTTCAGAATGACTCTAAAACTATTTTTATAAATAAATATAAATTAAAATAAGCCTTTTGATTCCTCACTTTGAACTCTAAATCTCGACAGAATTGTCAAAATAAATACAGAAGAAGTTGGAGTCAAAGTATAATTACTTGAAAATTTAAGGACCAAAGTGTAATTAGCCACTATGATTTTATATAAAAGCAATGCCTTAGAAAATTTTTTCTCATATTCTTCTTTTCTCTTCATCTTGGCCGAAACCTTGCCATTCATTCTTCTTCAATTTTTCTTCAATTTTCTTAAGAGAAATCCATAGAAATCTTGAAAACTAACCTTAATTCAACCATCTCCATCATTAATTTGCTTGGAAACACAACGAAAATCAAGGAGTTTCTTCATGAAGATTTTGGCTAGGATTTCAATTTGAGGTAAGGAATTGTTTTGTTTAGTTTTATAGCTTATTTGGATGAATTTGATGATGAATTGAATGGGTTTTAGGTTAGATTGCATCAATTGATGCATTTGGATAGAAATCCCTAATTTACTAAACCTAATTGAAGTTGTATAATTGAGTTTGATGAATTAGTACTAGGTTGTGTTAATTGATCTTAGAATATGTTAATTGGAGGCTATTAGATGATTCATTTGTGTTTTGTTTGATGTAGAAAATCAAGTTTGTCAAAGTTGTGCTTATTGCCTCCTTTGAAGCTTTTGGGTGGAAATCATTTTTTCAAAGCAATTAGAAGCCTTAGGTGAGTTCTATATGCATCATTTGATATGTCCTAAGCATTGAAATTTGATTTGAAAACCATATATGGAAAGTGACTTTTGGCTGAACCCATTAACACTATTCATTGCCTTGATTTTTCTTGTTCTTTTTTTTTTCTTTGTGTTTTTTAGTCATTTTGATCCATTTTATATTGTTTACTATTGTATATTTGATACCTATTGTGTTGTTGACAATGTGGATTGATTGTTAGTTGAATGGACTTTGATAACCTTGCACTAAAACTTAGCCATTTTGCCCATTCAATATTGCCTACCAAGTGTTTGACAAAATGCCTAGTTGTTTTGCCTTTGGCCTATTGTTTTGTCTTCCATAGGCCTACCATTTGAATGCCATTATCGCTAGCGACATTGGCATACCAATTGGCCTATCGATTTCCTTTGTTGAGTCAACCTTTGTTCCATACCTTTGTTGTTTACCAAACCGATTATCATTGATTGTATATCGTATATTGCAATGCCATTGGTTCAAGTGCTATTTGATTTGAATGATATTGATCTTATTATTATTGATGATACCATTATTGTATAATGGTGTCTATTGATATGATGTTCACTTATATTGACCTAAATGTGGTTTGACAGAGCTGCCGCTCCGATAGGATAGTGGGTACATACTGTCAGCAATGTGCGCATTGATATTGATGCCCTAGCTAAGAAAGGTTATTGGTCCTAGCCATAAGACCTAATCAGTCTTATGCTTACTTGATATGAGATTGACTGTGTGATTACACATAGTCTACGTGTTTCAGGGCCCTATATCTGTCTTACCATATGATTCCATACCATTGATATGACCATTGATATTCATGTCAGTTTCTGATATTGATTCTGTAACCCAGCATAATTGCTATTGTTTCCATTGTTCCTTTATTACTATGTATCATTGATCCATCCTATTTGATTTGCGATGCATATAGATTCACTGAGTATCATATATGCTCACCCTTTTCTCTGTTTAACCATTTCAGAAGAGGAGTAGATTACATAATCCCATCTTCAGATATCTGAGGATTTCTGCTTACTGTCAATTAATATAAATATTATATATACTTTGTATTTTGGTGTTTATGTTCTAGCTACTCCATGGGGTATGTGTCACACCCCAACTCCAGTGGTGCGACAGTCCTAGGGCAAGGGTAGGCTTAAGGCCGCCATAAACCCGTAGAACTCACAGATCACTATTCTCATAAATGCTAAGAATATAACATCATGTAATTTCCATATTCATACATATAATCAAGGGAAATCAATTGCACACTTCCATATCAATACATATCTTTCTCTTGTTCCTTAATGATCTAAAGAAGGCATCTCTTATCAAACAGGAACAAGAGTATCCAAAGGATAACATTCATACATCATCATTCTATCATTCCCAAAAGGCTAACTACGGAGCTCTAGAATGTACTCCAATACACATGATATCATAATATCATTAATAATTATGCAAAACTTCTCAAAAGAATAATTACAATGAAGCTTCTTCGAGAAAATAAATCAAGAAGCTTGATCTTCTCTGCTAGCT
>CANXYC010343634.1:0-16677 GCA_948193065.1 Aleurites moluccanus | reverse complement strand
ATTTAGGTTGTCATTTGGGTTCTACGCGGTACTGGTCGCTTATGCATCACCCGTACCCTAGGACCGTCACGACTTCTGAGATAGGTCGTGACATTATTTTATTGCTACAGTACATTGAATCTACAGGCCATATATGGGCAGTTCTTCATTATATAACATTTACCGTATTCTTATGCATTTGGATTCACTGAGTATTTTTATACTCACCCCCTTCAGTGGTTATCATTTTCAGGTTAGCTGTGAGGTCGTATTCCATTGGCACACCTTATCCTCACCGTGGAAATTTTGGTTACTTTTTGACATGTAAATTTCAGTCTCAAAGTATTTGTAAATATTGTACAAAATAGAGGTCCCATGGTACTGTAAATTAAGATTTGGCATGTATATATATGTGTGTTGCATTTATATATATCTATAAGTCATATTTTAAGATATATTCATATATGTTAAGATGAATATATATGATATGATGTTCATTTATTGATTTTGAGTTGAAATTGGAGATCCAGAGGGATCCTTGAAATTGAGATAGGTATGGAAGTATTTGTTGAAGTGCTTACTTTTGTGTTTAGCAGCTGGGCATACTCCTTATATAGAGGAGATGCTGCCCAATTTTTCATAAGATTGCTAAGCCATTTTGAGCTTATTATTGTAATGCATGCCATATAGTTCAGTTATATGGGTTCTTCGTGGTACTGGTAGCATAATCAACACCCGTACCCTAGGATCGTCACGGCTCCCAAGTTGGGCTGTGACAGTTTTATATTCCATAGGCCTACCATTTGAATGCCATTGCCGCCAGCGACATTGGCATGCCAATTGGCTTACCGATTTTCGTCACCGAACCAACTTTTGTTCCAAGCCTTTGTTGAATACCATACCATGTATCATTGTTATATGTCATCTTTTACATTGCCATGAACTCTAATGATAATTGATTGACTGATATTGGACTTATTGATTGGAGGATGTCATTGTTGCATAATGGTATATATTGACAACTGTTTCATTCCTATTGATAACTGTTTCATTCTATTGATCCTTATGTGGCTTGACAGAGCTACCAACCCGACAGGATAGTGGGAAAATACTGTTGGCGATGTGCACATTGTATTACTGATGCCCTAGCTAGGAGGAGTTATGGTCTTGGCCATAGGGTCTGATCAACTTTATGCTCACTGATACAGATATGCTACTAGAGTATATGTTCGCATATGGTCCATACTGATTACTGGAGATTGTATGATTTCATACAGTCCATCCCTTTATCTGTCTTTCCATATGATACCAAGCCTATATTGTATTCCTTGGCTATACTGTACTCTGATATGGATTTTTTATATTGGTATTTGTTCTATTGATACTATTGCTTCATTGATACCTACTATTTATTATTGATGTATGTAGATTCACTAAGTATCATATACACTCACCTTTTCATTGTTTAACCATTTTAGGAGAGGAGTAGGCTGCAGAATCCCGTCGTCTGTCATCCGCGAATTTCTGCTACAGTTATTTGATATATATTTCTGTATTTCTGTATTTTGATGTTCATAATTTAGCTGCTCCATGGGGTACATATGGATTAGTTTGGAAATGAACATATATGTATGATATTGGATGACATTATGAGATATATGATGATGATATTATATGATATGTAGATTGATACAGCTATTTGCAGTAAATTTACAGAATGAATTATAAAATAATAGAATAGATGGTAATTAATTAAAATGGATAAATATTGTGGTTTATAGATTGTGCATGTGTTACTGGGTTCTACAGGTGCCGGTCGCCATTGGCATCTCCCGTGCCCTAAGACCGTCGCGATCTGAAAACGGGTCGTGATAAATTTCCACCAAAACCCTACCAAATTGATGTTTAAAGACTGTACACCAAGTATTTGTCAAAATGCCTAAATGAACCCTCCATTGGCCTACCAAGCCAATGCCATCATCATCAACGACGTGGCTAGTCAATTATGCCAGCGCAACTGATATTAGTTGACCTCCTTTATATCCAACCTATACTTAATTGCCCAATCAATTGTGATACCCATTATTGATATTGTTGCTTTTATATGAGCCATTGTAATCATTGGTTGGATATTGAATAAGTTTATTGTTAATTGATATGTTACTTGCACACTTTCTACTTCTATTATTATAATGATATTAGAAATACCTTTTATTGCCCTATAAATATTAATTTAACAAAGCTACCTTACCGATGGCATAGTGGGTGAGTACCATCGGCATTGTGCACAATGGATACTATAACCTTAGCTGAGAAGGGGAATTGTCCTAGCCATAAGGCCTGGCCTGCCTTATGTAATTCATATGTGATTTATATAATGTTACAAGTGTTAAGGCCCATTATATGTCATTTTCACATTACTAAACATTGTTTATGACTTATGCTTATGACAATACTTATTATTATATCCATGGTTTCTACTTATGACAACTGGTGTGCAAATCCATTAGCTACTATTTGATTATCCTATTTCTTGTTATCTACCTAACCCAAATGTGATATGATGTATATTGAGCTCACTAAATATATTTATACTCACTCTGTAGTGGTTTAATATTTTATAGGTTAGGAGTGACAGAGCGAGTTCCAGTCTCTTTTCATCCAAGGAACCAACTATATTTTGAAATGTAAATATTAGCTCTTTGCTATCTGTAAATTATTTCCAGTGGCTCCTTGGTTAGATCTAGTATGATGTATGTGTATAACTTAATATATATATATATTATGTATTGGAAATAGTTAAATTATATTTGTTGTGTGGATAATGAGACATAATTAACTGAACTATAGAACAATAACTAAATCATAGAAATTAAGTGACAGTAAAGGATAAATTGATATGATAGGGGTTCTACAGGTGTTAGTTGTCTTAGACTGATCTCACATCCTACGACTGTCATGTTCTAATTCTGGGACATGACATCAACTCAATATACATAAAATGCCCATTTTGGATCTACAAAATAATATTATCCGTTCCTTCTCAATGTCTCAGAATTCACAATCAAGCAATACAAAAATCCTTTTATTTGATAAACATATGTTGCTCTCCAACAAGTCATCTTTCTTCCTAATAGAAATATATATATTAAAAAAAATTATTTTAATTGTTATGTGAATTTTGAAATTTCAAAGTGATTTATTAAATTAAAAATTTCTTTTTCGTATTAATTGCAAGTTTGCCAAAGAAACTTTACAAAAATATATACAAAACATTACATCCAAATATATTTTTGCCTATTTGTAAGCAATCCTTTTTATATTTGATTTTAACATTGAATATATAAAAGGAAATATAAATTCAATACCAGACTTTCTAACTAGATAGTTTCTTCAAAACAGGCCATAGGCCTAAGAAAAAATCTGATTAAAACAATGGCAATGCCTCAAGCCAAGTCTAAAATGCTTTAAATCTATCAACTTCAAAATCATCTTCAGCCTAACCAATCAAATCTTAAATGGACATGATATTGGAAGATGAAGAAAAAGAGTCACAATCCTTAAAAGAGACATAAGTTCAAAAATGAATAGAACAACTTACCCAAAATCCAGTTTTAATTTTCGCACTTCAAAAAATTTCGTAGGCCCAACCTTCACATGCCTTCGCTTCAAAATCTTCATCATGAAAGAAGATAAAGGTAAAAGTAAAGTATCTCTTACTATTTTAAATTCAAAATCAAAGATGGATTTTCCCTCCAAAATCCCATCTCAAATTATTTCAAAACTAAATATTTTTGAAGTTGTTGTTTCTTAGAAAAAATAATTTTTGAAAACAAATGAATATTTGAAAAAATTATATATATATATATAAAAGAAACTAATTAAATTAACTTGAAAGTCAAATTAGCATCAAGAGGTCATTTAAATCAAATTCTTCAACTTAATTAATCTTTCTTCTATAAATAAATAATTTTATCAACTATTTATTATGTTTAAAAATATTTTTATATATTATAAATTTCATAAATTATTCATAAATAACCAAATCCATCAATTTCAACAAGTAAGCATATAATTCATCTTAAATAATTTTCTAAGCAATGTATAAAATTTTCACATCCAATTTCATAATTTTCCAGCATTAAAAACAAAGATATCAAGTGATAAACACATATAACTTAAATTTTAGGGATTATCAAAAAGATTATATATGTCCAAGATTATACGAGAAAAATACCGTCAATAGTCATCAGAATCATAATTGATTGATGTTGATTAACACCAAAAAATTATAAAATAGCATTGGAAGTTGTGTCTTACTATCACAAGTATGATGGTGATATCCACTTGCTTAAACGTGCCATCAATCACAAGAATTGAGCCTTCAAAGTTTACATGGCCGAGATTTCTTTAAGTGATTTTTTTTTCATCGTGTGACATTTTTAATTGAAGTAAAGTTGATGTCAAATGAAAATTATATTTGATTTAGTATCACTTTTGATACCTTGACATATTTTTGAAAGTAATATCTAGATACGACTCTTAGTATCAATTAGCAATAAGAAATGAATTTAATATGAATATGGATTTGAGCTATTGAAAGTATGGAGTTTCAAGAGGTGAATGTATATGCTATTATAACAACTTTTGACAACAATGTATAACATTGTTGAGTTGCTCGATATGCTTAGTTTTATGAAAGATAAATGTTTCATTAAAGTTGGAAACCTAGACGATTACGAATGAGTACCTAGCTAAAGTAAAATATCAGAGTACACAGGAAACTGTAGTGAGTTTAATTTGAATGAGTAAGTACATGTTTTGTTTTGTATTTCTAGGACAATTTTTTTTAGGGGGAGACAATTATAACACTCCTATTCTAGTATTGTATAAAATTCAATTTAATAACAAAGTAATAAATTAAATTTAAATTGATTGAATTTGAGAATATTAGAATGGTTAGAGCTATATATGTATATAAATATTTTATGAAATATATATATATATATATATATATATTAATTTAGTACGATTTTGAAAGCTTTAAAAATAATAATAATAATGGAAACGAATTATAAAGTTAATAGCTGGGGTTGAAACCCTTAACCAAAGACTGAGTTTGGATAGTTTTTAACAATTTAGTTAGACAATTAATAATAAAAAAATAAATGAAAAGATGAAGAATGAAAATATTTTTGAAGAAAATTCTAGATTAGTGAGGCGGCAATCTTTGATTGGTTTAAATAATAATAATAATAATAATAATAATAAAGAGAAAGGAGAAAACAGGGGGACGAGAACATGAAACAGAGAAAGGAAAAAAAATAAAAATAAAAGGAACGTCCAGAGAGTTTATGAGAAGGAAAGACAAAGGAAGAGAACCCAACCCAACCTACCCCCACTATTTTCTAAGAGAATATCAATCATTCACAATTAAAAGAAAAGCATTCATCCTCAATTTTAGCTTGGGTGAGAGTAAATTGGAGAAAGAAGGAAGAAAGGGAAAGAGATAGCGGTGAAATTCAGTGAAGCTCATAAAAAAAAAATTAAAGTCTCTTTTTTTTAAGTCAATTTTGTTATGGATCTTTTATGGGTAAGGTTAGTTTTCATAAATTAAGTTTTAATAAGACATTTTTCATTAGAATGATTCAAGCATTTATTGGGTATTTGATAGTAAATTTCATGATTTGTGTTATAAGAGCAGAGAGATTACTTGTGTAGAGAAAAAAGAAAAATCAAAATAGATTGAGAAATGGAAGCTTAACGAGAAATGGAAGCTTAACAATCACAAAGAATTGTAGGGATTTTAATATTTTCATATCTTTGCTACATATATAATGTCAAATGAAATTGTATTTGCTAAATGAATAAAATTATATAAGAATTTTAGAGTGTATTTTCATTATTTTGGTGGTCCAGATCTGCTGGATTCGTCCCGCCAGACTCATTGGCAGTGTTTGGAGCTAAAAAGAGTGGTTGGAAAAAGTGGGAATGGCAGCTGCCGCCCATGAGCTTGGCAATTGTTTCAGTGTGTTTGGCAAATGCCATCATACATATTGGTGATAAAGACCCAGTGATCTGCCTGGTCTTTACATATGCGTCCGATTTTCTTCCATTCGTCCATCCTCCGAGTCTTTAATGGGTTACGTTGGGTCTAATATAAGTCCATCTAAGTCCTGGGGGTGCCTCAAATGTTTATAGAAGTCAAGTTATCTATCAATGATCCGGTACTCGCTTCAGAACATTTAAAAGTCTAGGTATACATAGTAAAGTATAAAATCACATGTTCTAAGCTACCCCTCATCATAAATTTTTTTATTGAAAAATATTCATGATGATAATAAACACAAATAACCACAGTTTGATCGATAAGGAGATCCTAAGGTTGCACTCAAAAAAGTCTGTTAAAATCCTAAGGATGCCCTCAAGAAGGTCTAATGAGTTTGAAAACAGAAGTTCTCCTAAAAGGGTCTGATCAGTTTTGAAAATTAGAGGTCCTTTAAAAGGGTCTGATAATTTTTTAGAATATAAGTTCCCTAAAGGGGTCTAATAGCAGTGTTAAGGTAAATACACAAAGTTCTTGTTTGCAAATGATGTTGATATTAAGGTAAGCATGTAAGGTTTTTTTTTTTTTTTGAAAATGAGCAAGTGCTAAGGCCACTTGGGCTTTTGAAAATGGTTTAATACCAAGGATGTCACACTCCAATTCCAATGGTGTGACGGTCTTAGGATAAGGGTAGGCTTAAGGCTACCATAAATCCGTAGAACTCTCATATTCTGGATCTTATACACATTATATATTTACATCATATATGATTATCATCAAAACATTCATTTCAAAGATTTAGGTAATCACCATTCATACATATATATATTTATCATTAAAGAATTTTTTCTTGTTCTTTACCGATCAAAAGATACTTCTCACATCACTAAAGAACAAGGGTGACCCAATTATAACAGTTTAAACATCAAAATATTATCATTCCCAACATCTAACTACGGAGCTCTAGAGTATACTCCCAATACATACAGTACCATAATATAATTCAATAAATATATACAAATCAAAATGATTATAATGGAGACTTCTTGGAGAAAAAAATCAAGAAGCTCTGTCTTTTATATTAGCTCCCTCACGAGCTACACTGTCACCTGAAATCTACAGAAGAGGAGTTGAGCCTTTAACTTAGTAAGATATGAACATGCAATATAGAAGAAATACATCAATCCAAAGAACATAGGTAAGAAAAATATCAAATGGTTATGCTTACAAGAATAAAAGTGCTTACAAGAATAAAAGTGCTCACAATCGAATAACACTATCAAATTACATGGTAGAACTACAGAGTGTATCAGTAGCTTTGCTACCTATAACAACAGAGCGCATCGGTAGTCCTTGCTAATGCATACTTGGCCAGGCATACACGCCTAGAGCTCATGGTCTCCTCTAGGTGGAACACTGATAAAAATCCAATCAACTAGGTTCCCAAAGAGCACAATGGACCAATGAATTTACTCTCATTGGGAAAAACATTTTATCTATAGGGTCATATGGTTGCAATCTCACAAGAAACATATTAGTCACAAGACCATCAATATATAATATAAATTCAGTCAAGTTAACAAATAGGTTTCATATGAACTTGGTCCAAGGAAAGATGACTAAGTAATTTACAAGATAAATATAATAATCACATGAAACAATTATCATTTGTTTGAGAATATCATGGGAACTTTAATTAATAGGTCATTAATACAATGTCATATTTATAAATATTAGGAAGGCTTGGACAAATCATTTCAAAGAAACAATATGCATATGCAATGTTCATACTTACCTCTACACAAATTTATCCTTGTATTTCTCTCAATAGCTTGTTCATTCAATAATCTCCTCAAATTCTTGAGTTCTCTTCTCCTATGAAAATTTCCCCAAATATTCAAAATTAGAGTTTTTCTTAATCAATAATATATAATATGATTTCCTTATAATTTAACCATCTTATAATTTCTATTTTTGATTCCCAACATTAATTTAATTCATCTCTTATAGAAAATTTGAAATTAATTACGAATTTACTGTTCACGCCACTATTCATGATAATCCATAAATTCTGGTTTCTCCCACATTAATTACAATTAATAGCCTTAAATGCTTGTAATAAGTCCTATATACCCATAATAAACTATCCTAACTACCAGAATTTATTAATCTGAAGAGAAAATGACATTTGAAGAAAAATTATCTTATTACTCCAAAACTGATTTTCTTGAAAAATCTGCTTTGAAATTGAAGATTGATGCCTTAGAATGTAATAATTTAGTGATTTAATACATTAATTTTGAGTATTAATACATTAGAAAA
Source organism: Aleurites moluccanus (assembly GCA_948193065.1). Classification (NCBI taxonomy): domain Eukaryota; kingdom Viridiplantae; phylum Streptophyta; class Magnoliopsida; order Malpighiales; family Euphorbiaceae; genus Aleurites; species Aleurites moluccanus. Next base: position 8,330 of record CANXYC010343634.1, on the reverse strand, counting down.
TAAATGGGACAAATCTGAGAAGAAATGAAGAAGAATGAAGAAGAGAAGAAGAAAAATCGTGAAGAAAATAGCTATTGGGCATCTGGTTAAATAGACTACTGCCTCTTAATTTCGCTTCGCCAACTCACCTCGCCAATCCGCATCGGCAATACCATCTGGCATAAGCCAGCTCGCAATTACCATTTTGCAAATGCCACTTCACCAATTGTCGCCTCGGCAATGCCTCTTCGCCAAACTTGTCTCGCCTAACTCCACTTCGCATATGTCACCTCGACAATGCCTCTTCGCATAATGTCACCTCGCCTATTCCCTCTTCGCCAAACTCTGCTTCGCGAACTGCCTCCTCGTATTTGCCGGCTCGCAAATGCCAAATTCTGCCGAGCTGAAACCCTTCCTCGACAACTCATATTAAACCAGCTCGCAAATGAACTATAAACATCCAAACTCCCTGATTCTTTTTATCACTTAAAATAGACACTTAGATGTCCAATATATCCAAAATTCAAATCAAAAGGATAACTATACAAACTATGGTGAATCTCTAAAATTCACCCTGACTTTACTGCCCAAAATTCATCTGAACATGTCTGATTAATTTCACTCTCCACTGAGTTATACTTATCCAATTCCCATAAAATTTTACATCCAATAATATAACACATAAAGGAACATTTCTCATGTTTACACTTTTGGCTCATTCAGCCTAAATCATTCTCAAAAAAATTAAACATTTTTAGATTCCTGCAGAAAATAATGAACCAGACAGGTTCTGATCAAGGAGGCATATCTCTTCACACACAGAGAATTTTACAAAACCATTTCATATAAATAAAAATAAGATATAAATCTACAACTTTTATGTTTTACACTTTACAAATTATTCCTTTAAAATCATGAAATTAGCCTCACAAAACCCTCTATGCATACAAAATTTCTAGATTCCTCAAAACATTTCTATATCCTCAATTAATTCAACAATTATACAATTATTAAAATAACAAAAAAAAAAAATGACAGATATTATATTCTTCCCCCTTAGATAAATTCATCCTCGAATTTATAAATAACTTGCCTTAAACCTGAAATAGGTAGGGGTACTTGTCTTGTATGATTTGCTCACTTTCCCAAGTACACTCTTTCATGGCTTGATTTCTTCATATAATGTACGTTAATCATTGATATGTCTTTATTCCTTAGCCTCTTAACCATTCGGTTCACAATGGTAATTAAAATTTCTTCATACGTCAAATCTGGTTGAAGGTCTACTTTCGAAACTTGTAGCACATGAGAAGAGTTGGCAACATACTTCCGGAGCATCGATACATGAAACATTGGATGCATACTATCCATGCAAGGAGGCAACGCTAACTTGTATGAAACCTCTCCAATCTTGTTCAGAATCTCAAAGGGTCTGATAAACTGTGGAGATAGCTTACCTCTCTTGCCAAACCGTAGAACTCCTTTCATTGGTGAGACCTTTAAAAATACAAGATCTCTAATGAAATACTGAAGGTCTTTCCTCTTTGGGTCAGCATAGCTCTTTTAGCGGCTAAAAGTTGTCTTTAATCTCTCCCGGATCAGTGGAATATTTTCTAATATATATCTTATCAACTCTGGTCTTTCGATATACTTTTCTCCAACCTCATCCCAACACAAGGGAGATCTGCATTTCTTGCCATACAAAACTTCATAAGGAGACATTTGAATCATAGAATGGTAGCTGTTGTTGTAGGAAAATTCTATCAATGGCAAATGAGCATCCTAATTTCCTCCAAAGTCTAGAATGCACATTCTCAGCATGTTTTCTAGAGTTTGGATGGTCTTTTCTGATTGTCTATCTGTTTGCGGATGGAAAGCCGTGCTGAAATCAAGCTGTGTACCTAAGCATTCTTGAAATTTCTGCCAAAATCTCGAGGTGAACTGAGTACCTCTATCTGAGATAATTGAGACTGGAACTCCATGAAGTTTGACAATCTCATCAACATAAATCTGGGCATACTGAGAAGCCGTAGAAGTCGTCTTGACTGGCAAGAAATGAGTTGACTTGGTTAATTTATCCACAATGACCTATATTGAGTCATAACCCCTTGAAGTCCTTGGCAATCCAACCACAAATCCATAGTCACCCTCTCCCATTTCCATTCTGGAAATGGCAACTCTTGGAGTAGCCCCGATGGTTTCTGATGCTCGAACTTGACTTATTGACAAGTTAGACATTTTGCTACATATTCTGCGACATCTCTTTTCATTCCACTCCACCAATATGAATTCTTAATGTCATGGTACATCTTTATTGCACCAGGATACACATTATACTTGGCACGATGTGCTTTTTTAAGAATCATATCCCTTAAACCATCAACTGCTGGAACACATAACCTGCTACCATGTCTCAACATGCCATCAGTCACATTAAATCCTGGAGCTTTTTCTGATCCCACATCATTCTTTATCTTCATCAATTGAGGGTCTTTGTCTTGAGCTTCTCTAATTTGATCAATGAGAACCGGCTTGACTTGAAAATTTGCCAAAAGCACTCCTGAATCTGAAAATTCCAAACTGATTCCCATATCATGCAATCTCTGCACTTCCCTCACTAATGATCTTCTACTCACTTGAATATGGGCTAAGCTTCCCAAAGACTTCCTGCTTAATGTATCGGCTACAACATTAGCTTTCCTTGGATGATACAAGATTTCACAGTCATAATCTTTAAGCAATTTGACCCACATTCTTTGCCTAAGATTTAGATATTTTTGCTGAAATATATACTTCAAACTCTTATGATCTGTGAAAATCTCACATTTCTCACCATACATGTAATGTCTCCATATCTTCAGGGAAAATACAACTGCAGCCATCTCAAGATTATGAGTTGGATAATTCACCTTATGCTTCCTCAACTGTCTAGAAGCATAGGCTATCACCCTTCGATGCTGCATAAGCACACAACCAAGCCCTACTCTCGATGCATCACAATATACCGCATATCCTCCTTCACCCGACGGCAAAGTTAAGACAAGTGCCGTGGTGAGACAAGTCTTTAACTTTCAGAAGCTTTTATCACAGGCATTTGACCATAGAAATTTAACTTGCTTCTGGGTAAGCTTGCTCAAAAGAGCTGCAATCTTGGAGAAGTCTTGAATAAACCTCCTGTAGTAGCCTGCCAAACCCAAGAAATTTCTAACTTCTGAAATATTTGTGGGTCTAAGCCAACTAAGAATTGCATCAACCTTTCTAGGATCAACTTCAATCCCATCCTTGCTCACTATATATCCCATAAAGCCCACACTCTCAAGCCAGAATTCACACTTCGAAAATTTTGTAAACAGATGATGCTCCCTCAAAGTCTGCAACACAATCCTAAGGTGTTTCTCATGCTCTTCTTCACTTTTAGAATACACAAGAATGTCATCAATAAACACAATGACAAACTTATCCAAAAATGGCCTGAACACCTTATTCATCAAGTCCATGAATGCAGCTGATACATTAGTCAATCCAAATGGCAACACTAAGAACTCATAGTGTCCATATCTGGTCCGGAAAGCCGTTTTCGATACATTCTCATTCTGAATTCTCAACTGATGGTACCCCGACCTCAAGTCTATCTTGGAGAAATGACTTGCACCTTGCAACTGATCAAATAAATCATCTATTCTTGGCAAATGATACTTATTCTTGATAGTTGCCTTGTTGAGCTATCTGTAATCTATGCATAGCCTCATAGAACCATCCTTCTTCTTTACAAAGAGCACAGGTGCACCCCATAGCGAACTGCTAGGCCTGATAAATCCTTTGTCAAGCAAATCTTGCAATTGAGTCTTCAACTCTCTCAATTCTACTGGTGCCATATGGTAGGGAGGAATAGAAATCAGACTCGTGCCAGGTAGCAACTCTATACCGAACTCTATCTCTCTATCCGGTGGCAAACCAGGTAACTTTTCAAGAAATACATCTGGGAACTCATTAACAACAAGAATCTATTCCAAATCTTGCACTTCCTTTTGAGTATCTCGGACATAAGCCAAATAACCTTGGCATCATTTCTTCATCAATCTCTTCGACCTTAAGGTTGATATCACATTATATGGTGCTTCGCTCCTTTCCCCTTGAAATTCAAAATCCTCACCTGAAGTTGATTTGAAAACTATCTTCTTTCTATTACAATCTATGGTAGCATAGTGCTTGGACAACCAGTCCATGCCCAAAATCATATCAAATTCTAACACAGGCAATTCAATCAAGTCCACATTCAAACTCTTGCCACCTATACTAACTACACATGAGGGATAAAAATTTTGAACTTCAATCTCTTCCTCTAAAGGAGTAGAAACCATCAACATAGATTCAAGCAACTCACAGGGCACATGTAATTTCTTAGCAAAACATGATGACACAAAAGAATGCGTAGCTCCCGAATCAAACAATACTCTAGCATTCAAGGCTTGGATCGGAAGAATACCTGTAACAACTGTGTTAGATGCCTGGGCTTTATGTTGTGCTAGAGCAAAAACTCTACCTCTGCCTCTACCCATGGGAACTGCCCCTGAAGCCTGAGCCACATGTTGACCTGATTCTCTGCTAGCCTCTATAGTCTTGCCCACAATGCCTTGGCCTATACCTTGGTGCTGACTAATACCCCTTTCCCTAGTCATCTGAACTGTGGCCTGAGAAGCCTGCGGTCTTCCTCCAATGAATGGTTGCGGAGAATTCTTGAGGAAATGACCTTGCTGTCCACACCTAAAGCATGCTCCTGAGGCATAACGACAAAGGTCATTATGAAATTTACTGCATATAGAACACAAAGGTTTAGGAGCTCTGGATGGTGCAAAGTTAGCTGAATCATGACTCATCTGAGAAGTGGGTCCAGGAGTAGTTTGACTCTATTGTGGCCTCTCTGAAGGTCCTTTATACCCACTCCTAGAAGCTGACTGGTGAGTCACTCCTAGAAGCTGACTGGTGAGTCACTCCCATACTTTTCATTCCACTTTCTTGCTTAGAAGAACTGCCTGCTTTAAATTTCTTCTTCTCAACTCTTTCGGATCTAGCTTCCATCTCCTTATTCTCAATTATCCTAGCCTTGTCCACTAGCTTAGAATAGGAATCAAACTCAAGAGCATCTAGGAGTCTAAAAAATGGAGCCACTAATCCTCTGCGAAACCTTTGAATTCGTGCCGCTTCTGTAGGCACCAAAGCTGGAGCAAATTTGCTCAACTGACTGAACTTCCTAGCATACTCTGAAACACTCATACCAAGTGTCTAAACCAATCTTTCAAACTCTAGAGACTTAGCTTCTTTCATGCTCTCTGGAAGAAATTTATTCAGCACCAGTTCCTTGAATCTCTCCCAAGAAAGATCTTCATTTTCCCAAAGCATGCTTGAACCAATCCTTGGCTTCAGCTTTCATTAAATAACCCACAAACTCTATATCTCTTATATTGGGAATCCTCAGAATCTGTACTTTCTCTTCGATTTCTTCTAGGAAATCTGTTGGATCCACCTCACCTCTATACTCTGAAGGCTTAAGCTTAAGAAACCTCTCAAATGATACCTCTTCCACTTGATGGACAATAGGTGGTGGAACTATCGGAGAAACAAGAATTTCTGGAACCTGAACTAGAGGTACCTATTGCTACTTTTGCTGAGTAATGAACTCAGCTATCATTGCATAATTCCTTTGCAGTTAATCTAATTGCTGAGCCATATGAGCCACATCAACTGGTGGTACAGGAGGAACCTCATCTCCTCCATTTCCACCCACAAAACCCTCTTTAGAAGGTAGATCTTGCCTAAGACGGCCTCGATTTACCATGCCGTGGAGGCATCTTAATACTGATAAGAAGAACAAACAATATCAGACTCATTATGCATACTTGACGCAGATATATATACCAAAGGAAGACACAATTGGATGAGACACAAATCCTATGCTCCGTAGTTATCTTAATCAACACTTATACTAGTGCTCATGCATCTCCTTCTATCTTTAATGTTAAGGATTATAAACCTATGGCTCTGATACCACCTTTGTCACACCCCAACTCCAATGGTGCGACGGTCCCAGGGCAAGGGTAGGCTTAAGGCCATCATAAACCTGTAGAACCCTCATATCCTGGATCTCATATACATTACATATTTACATCATATATGATTATCATCAAAACATTCATTTCAAAGATTTGGGTAATCACCATTCATACATATATATGTTTGTCATTAAAGAATTTCCTCTTGTTCCTTACCAATCAGAAGATACTTCCTACATCACTAAGGAACAAGGGTGACCCAATTATAATAGTTTAGACATCAAAATATTATCATCCCAAACATCTAACTACGAAGCTCTAGAGTATACTCCCAATACATACAGTACCATAATATAATTCAATAAATATATATAAAGCAAAATGATTACAATGGAGACTTCTTAGAGGAATAAATCAAGAAGCTCTGTCTTCTATATTAGCTCCCTCGCGAGCTACACTATCACCTGAAATCTACAGAAGAGGAGTGAGCCTTCAACTCAGTAAGATATGAACATGCAATATAGAATAAATACATCAATCCAAAGGAAAGGTCAATCCAAAGAACATAGGTAAGAAAAATATCAAATGGTTATGCTTACAAGAATAGAAGTGCTCACAATCGAATAACACTATCAAATTACATGGTAGAACTACAGAGTGCATCAGTAGCCTTGCTATCTATCACAACAGAGCGTATTGGTAGTCCTTGCTACCTTATCGCAAACGCATGCTTAGCCAGGCATATGCCTAGAGCTCATGGTCCCCTCTAGGTAGAACACTGATAAAAAACCTATCAGCTAGGTTCCCAAAGTGCACAATGGACCAATGGATTTACTCTCATTGGGAAGAGCGTTCTATCCATAGGGTCATACGGTTGCAATCTCACAAGAAACATATTGGTCACAAGACCATTAACATATAATATAAATTCAGTCAAGTTAACAAATAGGTTTCATATGAACTTGGTCCAAGGAAGGATGACCAAGTCATTTACAAGATAAATATAATAATCACATGAAACAATTATCATTTGTTTGAGAATATCATGAGAACTTTAATTAATAGGTCATTAATACAATGTCATATTTATGAATATTAGGAAGGCTTGGACAAATCATTTCAAAGAAACAATATGCATATGCAATGTTCATACTTACTTCTACACAAATTTATCCTTGTATTTCTCTCAATAGCTTGTTCATTCAATAATCTCCTAAAATTCTTAAGTTCTCTTCTCCGATGAAAATTTCCCCAAATATTCAAAATTAGAATTTTCCTTAATCAATAACACATAATATGATTTCCTTATAATTTAACCATCTTATAGTTTCTATTTTTTATTCCCAACATCAATTTAATTCATCTCTTATAGAAAATCTGAAATTAATTACAAATTTATTGTTCACTCCACTATTCATGATAATCCATAAATTATGGTTTCTCCCACATTAATTACAATTAATAGCCTTAAATGCTTGTAATAAGTCCTATATACCCATAATAAACTATCATAACTACCATAATTTATTAATCTAAATAGAAAATGACATTTGAAGAAAAATTATCTTATTTCTCCAAAACTGATTTTCTTGAAAAATCTGTTTTGAAATTGAAGATTGATGCCTTACAATGTGATAATTTAGTGATTTAATGCATTAATTTTGAGTATTAATGCATTAGAAAATAAATGGGACAAATCTGAGAAGAAATGAAGAAGAACGAAGAAGAGAAGAAGAAAAATCGTGAAGAAAATAGCTACTGGGCATCTGGTTAAATAGGCTACTGCCTCTTAATTCTACTTCGCCAGCTCGCCTCACCCATTTGCGCTGGCAATACAACCTCACATAAGCCAGCTCGTAATTACCACTTCGAATTGTCGGTTCACAAATGCCACTTCTCCAATTGCCGCCTCGGCAATCCCACTTCGCCAAACTTGCCTCGCCTAACTCCACTTCATATATGCCACCTCGGCAATGCCTCTTCGCCAAACTCACCTCGCCTAACTCCACTTCGCATATGCCACCTCGGCAATACCTCTTCGCCAAACTTGCCTCGCGTAACTCCACTTCGCATATGCCACCTTGGCAATGCCTCTTCACGAAACTTGCCTCGCCTACTCCACTTCGCATATGCCACCTCGACAATGCCTCTTTGCATAATTCCACCTCGCCTATTCCCTCTTCGCCAAACTCTGCTTCGCGAACTGCCTCCTCGCATTTGCCGGTACGCAAATGCCAGATTCTGTCGAGCTGGAACCCTTCCTCGACAACTCATATTAAACTAGCTCGCAAATGAGCTACA
>CANXYC010343433.1:0-27733 GCA_948193065.1 Aleurites moluccanus | reverse complement strand
ACATGTAACACACATTTTAAATCATATAGCACAATATTTTTCAATCACTCATGTAAGCATATTTAATTCAATCTTATAATACATGTAACTATCAATCACATATAATTGCATCAAGTAAATCATATAACATGTAATGCAATCAATAACACATAAACACATGAAATAATTCATAGAACACATAAGGCAACCCACCTAGATAAATACTCCTAACTCCAACTAAGGTTTAGGTGCTAGGGTTAGAGTTTTCAACTAGGACTTTACCTAGGATATTACAAAACCCTAATACTGAGATAAGTATAACCACATCAAAACTCTATTCTTGATGTCAACACCTTGGCCAAGGATTTCATATCAAGAAGAATGTGATGGGATAGGAGCTTGACTCCGTTTACTCGGAGGAACGAATCCTTTCTTGGTCAATCACGTGCCTCAATATATATATAACTAGCTAAGGCTACCATATACCATATACTATTGCATGGTTAACCCCGTTATGTAAGCAGTGACAAACCCTAACCACCCATATATGAAACATATATCACCTCAAGTCAAAGGATCATATGCACTATCATAATCTGGATGACGAATGATTAACTGACAGTAAAATCCTATGTCATCATCATCCAACGTCACAGTTCAATCACTCATCCAATGAGTATTCACATGTTTATCCCGATATCCAGTCAAGCATATTGTGACTCACCACTTCTATACCATTAGTAACTCATACTAACTAAGAAGATAAATAGAAGTGATGGCCTTTCCAGATCAAATATGGCCCGAGATAAGAGTCCAACGGCCATGAATAGTTTAAAGTACTTGTACTAGATTGAACAGTCACCTTATTCTCCTCAACCAAGAATCGTTCATCTAACAAATACTTATGGATAGTATTTTCAACATAAATGAAAACCATTATAATGACGAAAAAAAATATATATATATATATATATATATATATATATATATATATATATATATATATATAGCCAATAGGGATTTGGTTACAAATATATGTACAAAGATATATGGCTCGTAAGGCATACAATACTAACAAATAGATTATGGAATGCCACACATGAATGATTTTTCCTTGGTTCATAAAATTATGAATTTAGGGTACTTCTGACTGACCATGAATGGAGATTGTGCCAGATTTATGCAAAAATGTCACAAATGTAAAATATTTACGAAGCTCTTGAAGTGACCTCCGGTCCTACTACATTCGAGTGTAACTTTATGGCCATTTGGACCCATCACCCCAAAGTGTCACGACCCATTGCCGGATCACGATGGTCCTAGGGTACGGGAGATGTCGAGGCGACTGGCACCCGTAGAACCCATCAATCACATCAATCCTATAACAATGTTGCAGTGGAAATATATCTTACTCATCATCAATCATATAACAAAATATAAACAAACACTCACATAACACTTATCATTCTGTCATTCTACCATTCATTCTGTAACTTTCTGTAAATACCATATTCATATCATTAATAATCTCCAAGATTCCCATACATACATGTTCATACTCTAACTATACCATACAAAACGTATGAAGCAACTAGGATATGAACATACAAAATAATACAGTGTTCATAATATTACACTGACATAAGATTTACAGAATCCACAGAGAGCCAAAAGAACTGGGATATTTGCCTCCTACTCTACACCTGAGAGGGCAAATAGTGAGAGAGTGAGTATAGATGATACTCAGTGAATCTAATATGCATCAACCAATAACAAATAATAGAATATCAATAAGCAGTAGGCAGATGAAAATAAATGGATCAATTTGCTCAGGATCTCTATAATTACAGAATCAAATACAGAATATGACTGTAAGTAAATAATCATAACAATGAAGCACATATCACATGGACAAGATAGAAATGACAGATATAGAGCCATGAAATGCATAGAAATGTGCCAAGCACAAATTACTATATATATATATATATATATATATATAACATAAGATTGTACGGGTCTTATGACTAGGACATCCCTTCCTAGTACAGGGTATCAATCAATATAATGTGCACAAGGCCGACAGCATGAACTCACTACCCTGTCGGAACGGCAGCTCTGTCAAATCACCTCGGAGACAATAGAAGCAATAATCACATCAATAGATGCCATTTCAAAACAATGGCATCGGCAATATCAATAACTCATCAGAATTAATTTAATGAGCATAAAGTCAATAAGATATTAATAATTATCGATTAAACAATGACCAAAGGTCTAATGACAAAAAATGGGAACAAACATATTTTGGTCATTTGTGGCCAAAAAGTTGACGCAATTGGCATGTCATTGTCGCTGGCGACAGTGGCATTCAAATGGTTGGCCTACGGATTTTTTGGTATGGTTTCGGCGTAAAATTTACATTTGCTCTAATTATAAATAAACACACACATGGAATCAATTCTATAGGCAACAAAGACAACTCAATAATCTTTAACAAATACACCAATTTGGCATGGAAAATAAATCCAAAACCAAGCACAAAATTAGGTATAAAGGCACAATTAGGGTTCGACCAAATGGCCTTTTTCACAAATGGATTCCAAATGACATTTTATCAATTTGGGTATGACAATGGATGCATAAAAGACTCACCTATCACTCCAAATCACCTAGCAAACTCGATTCGCTACCGAATTCCTCAAATCCTCGGTTTAGGCCAAAATCGGTGATTTTCTCCGAACGAATTTTCTACAAAGAAACAAACATTGATTAAACATCGATTAATACCCAATTAACTTATTTTAAAGCCAATTTACACATCCTAATCTATTTACACAAAATCTAAACTCACAACTTCAATTTAGGGTTAGAAAATTGGAGAAAATTATTTAATGCATCAATTGATGCAATTAAACCATTTATCCAATCTTTTTATCATCCATTTAACCTAAAATACCTCAAATGTCCGAATTTCACTTTGCTTTGTTCTTCAATTTTTCTTTAATTTCTATGGCTTAATTTGGTAGAATAATGTTTGTATGGATTTAGTTTAAGGTTTCCAACAACTTCTCTTCACAAAATCAAAACAAAAATTGAATTGGAAAGGAAGAAATGGCTCACAGCGGAAGAAAGAAAAAATGCAGAAAATTTACTCTGATTCTTGCTTATATAATAAGATAAAATAGGCAAATTACACTTTAGTCCTCCAATTTTCTAAAATTTGCTTTTGGTCCTTTTTCACTTGGTAATTCATTCCAATAATTTTGTCGGGAATTGAAATTCAAAGTGAATATTCAAACATCATATTTTTATTAATACTAATTAATAAAAATAGTTTCCGAGCCGTTCTGAAATTCAAACTGTCGAAATTCACTATTCACCGAAAGTACCCTTTATTTACAGTTTTGTCATCGCTTACTTTATCAGTGTTCTTAAATATTTTCTCATATTTCTTTTTACTGTATTCACACATGAATACTCATTATCATTTATCCTCAATCCAAATTCAGAAATTCATCCGTCGACCGTACTGCTATTTTACGGCAGCGATATCGGTATCGACGATTTTCGAAAAATTTTCTCGTTTTTGCTCTAAATGAGGTTTTAAAATTATCCTTAGCCATTTTGATAATTTTAATCCACATACTGAGAACTTATTTTACAAAAACTTGTTATGCATATTTTTAGAGTATTACAAAACCTCTTTTATCGGCACCCTGCCAAAAACATATTCAGACGAAGTGATGACAGGATGGGGGCAATGATAAGGAAGTATTTATAGGCCCATATTTGGCAAAAGCTTAGAAAATCATAAAAAGCAAAAATATAAGATAAATAGAAAAAAGCTCACACGTACCTCCCATATGAAATGGGTTACACCGAAGGAGATGAACACGCCATTGGACAAGTCTGTCATCTTTCGATACATCGTGCTCTCCAATCATACTCGCCAAGGAGGTCTAAATCAGCCAAATTGGCCAAAAGGTTCAAATTAACCGCGTCGCGTTAGGTATGGCCAAAAGTGCATTCAGCAAAGACTAGTATCATAATCCTGGCAATCACCTAGTATAGGACCCCATCCCCAGCATAAGGCATCAAAGACCTTAGATGCTCCTATAACCACATGCAAAGGGTCGAGGCATGGGTGCTACGGGATGCTCCTAGAAGAATTTATATAGCTTATCAGGGGTATAAGAAGTCCTCCAATCTGCACAAAGATCAAGCGAGTAGGTGCCAAACCAAATTCCCATCAATATGGTCAAGTCTAAGGGTATGACGGTAATCTCCTTGTGTGGAAGATGGAAGGTGTTGGTTGTATCTTACCACCTCTCCGCGAGAGCCTTAATTAGACCTATAAGGCTCTCGAGAGCATTCTGCACTTGCAAAAAATATATAATCCATGTCAGCTCCAATATCTCCCTAACTAGGAGCCCTTTAGTCAAGAATGATGCTAAAAATGCTAGATTCGACCTAGCACCCCTATTTCTATGTGTTGCACTCTTTAAAAAAAATAATAAATAAATAAAATACAAATAAATAAGTGCAACATTAAAATAAAGACAACAAAAAAAGAACATAAGAAAATATTTACCTCTATCTAGCCAGTCCAAGAGACATGGTGCTCGGGCTACTACAGCAGATTCTCAAAATCCTGATTCTTGTGAGGGGTCTTGTAGTCGTGGTAATGGTGACTCGAATGAGAAGACATTTGAGAGAGAATTTTAGAGAGATAAAGCTTAGAGAGAGAAAGGAAAATTTTGAAATGAAGAGTTAATGGAAAATGAGGTGTACCCATATTTATAGAAAGTTGGAGAATCTAATAATGATCATCATGTTCCCAAGCAGAGTCGAAAACACGCGGGAGACCATTTCAAACTCGTTTCAAATCAGATGATAGTGTCATCAATGTGATGGTGATCATATTATTTTTCTCTATTTTTAGAGCTGTCATTTGCCGAGACTGACTTAAAATGCCTTTGTTTTTTAAGAAAACATCAAAAACAAAAAAATCAAGAAAATCAGAAAATCCTCGAAATGGAGCAGATCAGACATATCCATCAACATATGGTCCAAAATGACCTCAAAATGCATTATATTTGCTTCAAATAAACAGAGACAACATAGTTCACTACCATCACGCTTGCCAATCAAAACTGCCAAACATGATGGGGGCAGCTGTGAACACATAATTTTCACACTCTATGACCTAACAAGACTCGTGCCAAGATGAACAGCATCCATCATAGACCTAGAATGCTCTGAAAACATACCCAAAATGATTTCACGGATGAAAATCAGACCTTAGATGGAGGTGCCAACCTCAATGCTAGGTGGCATCGTCCAAGCTTGAGGGCGACAACCAAAAGCTTGGCTAGTATGGTCTCTTTTGTGGCAACAATCTAGATTATAACTTATGGTAAAACGGTAAGGACTAACTAAACTGAAGAAAAGAGTTATCACTCGGTTAAAGGTGTAACCAAGACCACAAATGCAATTCATATCCTTCTTTTAGGAAATGAATAACGATTTTATCCTTGACTAAGTACCATACCGCCTTATCCAGAGATCCAGGTAAGGAAATCGGGCACGAATTAGGGAAGGTGTTAGGCACCTCAGCCCGTATTGCCATTGGTCAGCCTCCCTATTTAGCTAGAAATTTTAGGTGAAAAAAACTAAAGCATACCCTTAATTAACCAATACCAAAAAAACACATCATTTAAAGGAAACAATTCATAAGATGGAAAGGTAAGCTCTATCATGGCATATGCTCAATTATACTAAAAACCATACCAAACATAATTCCTAGGAAAAATCGGAGGAGTCACAAGCAGTCTCACTTATTATTTATAAACACTATATAAATCTAAATAGGAACCTTTAAAGTCATATTTTCCTATTTAAATGAGGTGAAGAAGTCTATAAATAGGGTTCCACCCTCATTAGCTTGGGGATCCGAAAAATGTTGTCGAAACATTGACTAAAAATCTTACAAAGAATTTTATTTTTTCTAAATCAAAACTACACCTGCATATTTGGATTTGATTGACTAAATTAAGCTTTTTGAATCTAGTATCTTATTTAAAGAAAAAAAATTATTTCCATCAAATAATTAAAATTAAGTTTTTCATAAAGAAATTAAGAAAGTTATTTTGAGTCTTTTTCTCTTTTCCTATACTTCTTCTAAGAAATATATCAAGAAGGTTCTTGATAATATTTCTTAATAATAAGAAGCAAATCTATTTGAATCAAAGTTTGGTTCATAGCTATCTTCAACAAGTAAGCAACCTCTCTCAAGCAATCTACGTTCTTGGAATTCAAAATCATCAAACAACACAAATGAAGTCTAAGGGTGAATTGCAGAGTCTTGGTGTATCCAAGTTTAATTAAATTCAGTAATTTTTTGTTATTTTCATAGTTTGCATCATGCGTATAATTTGGGCATTTTAGGGTTGACTAACGGTAAAATTAGACGGAATGATATACTAGTATAATGGGACATTCGTTAGGGGGGAGTTAGTGTATTTTTGAAAGGTTAGGGAGGACTTAGTGTATTGGGTAATTCTACAGAGGGAAAATAGTAATTAACCCTTTATTAAATATGAATAAACTTAAGTTAGACTAATCATTTAAATACTGAATTTTAATATTTAATAACTTGGATTAAAGAATTAATTGAAAGAAAAAATTAGAAAAATATGTTTAGGACACTTTTAACATGAACACTTACAAACTTGATTTTAGCTGCTATTAAATTTAAAATCAATTTAAAATTAATTTTTAATTAGTTTAAACACATAGAAAATATAAGGAAAAAAAGGTTTGGGTGAATAGGGAAGAAATGGTTTGAAAATCGGACCCGAAATATGAAAAATCGTCCCAAAAATGAAATGAGATGTAGGTATAAGATCAGAAGAGCTATATGGCCTTTTTAAGAGTCACACGGTTCTGCAAAGACCCACACAGGCCTAACTAGAGTCACATGGTCCTACAAAGACCCATACGGGTCTAGCTTGAGCCACACGACCCTAAAAAGAGCCATGAGAACTTTTCCTTGTGCCATATGGCTTTGTTTCATTTTGTTTTCTTTGTTTCTTGATTTATATCCTACTTTGGTACTTTTATTGCATATAAATATTAAGGGGGATGTGTTTAGATATATGAAACCTAGGTTAAATATTTATATGATGATTTCAATTAATTTAGAAGCATGCTAGGGTTGGGATACTTGATATAAACTTAATTGTGCATAGTTATTGTGATGTTGTTTAGCTTAGGCTTTAAACATGAGTCTTTGGTATGTTTGATCATATGTATATAAACCAAAAGAATCAAAGTAACATAATTTAAATGCTTCGTATCATGCACATGAAAATGTGAATTTGGCATGATTAATTGCATAAAGGCATGATTGTTTGCCAAGTATGTTGTGCATATATATTTGTGTTCTATGGACTAACCATATAGGGATGAAGCAATTAAAATGAATAATGTGAGGCCTATAAGGTCCAAGCATACATGAAAGATAAATGGGTTTAAAATGTATTATGGCCCAGACAACGAATCAAAAGTGCAAATATTTTATTTAATAATATAGATGTATAAATTCATTTTTTCTTCTCTTTCTTTACCTTTGGATGTTAGATGAATGGATATGATGTATGATGAGATTTATACTAAATGAATTACGCAAATATGTTGCTAAGGCTAGAGGATTCATTTCTCCTTCCATATCACTAAGGCTAGTGTGACTCAATGTTATACAATCAACATGATCATTTTATGAAATTTTTAGGTGTGACCTTGTAAGATTTTATAGTTAATTAGACCTAGTATAATTCTATTTAAGGAGGTTGGGTTTTAATCAGACCCAAAACTGACTTCTAATCCAACCTAAAGTCAAAATCTTTTTTCAAATCAAACCCAAAACCTTCGTAAAAAGGGCGAACTATGCGGATTTTAATTGTCATTCAAAGGGATACGCATGCATGTTTTAATTAAGTATCAAATCCAAAATCCTAAAAAACTATTTTTTTCCCTTTCCCTATTTTTGTTTTGCTATTCTTGGAGAATTTTTTATTAACCTAGAACCCATAAGGGGTAGAGTTAATATCTCCAACTAAATATTATTAAGAAAATTGTGATTAACCTAGAACTCATAAAGGGTAGAGTTAATATCTTCAACTAAATGTTATTAAGAAAATAGTTATTAATCTAAAATCCATAAGGGCTACAGTTAATATCCTCAATTATTGATTATGTAATTGCTTTAATTTATGTTATTGCTTTAAATGTATGATTTACTACTTTTTGATTATCGTTTTCCATCCAATAAATGTTATCCAATTAAACACTCACATAAAAAAATGATGTTTTTAAGTCTGAATTAAGTCAAAGTCAAATTCAAATTTCTTAACCGAAAATCTAGTCTCCGAATCCAAACTCGATTTGAAGGTTTAGCGCCTTTTATCCTTGGGATGTAATTGAAGTCAAAATTGGATTTTTTTCTTATATTTTTCCAACAAAAATAAAATAAGGTGGCGACTCCCCAAAATTTTTACAATCAAAAGAAAAATAGAAATCATCATCTCTTTAAAAACAAAAGGCAACAGCCACTTTCGTATGGGACTTAGCCCTCTAAATGCGCATTTCGATTTCTTAAGCGAACCAGACCGGAATTCGGGTGAGGCCTCACAGTTGTCAGTCTTAAAGCCTTGTGTCGATTGGATCCAAATCTCAACTCCTTAAAGTATCAAGATTTTCTTGCCCAAGCATATGGGATACGCTTGAAGGAGGTCCTAGGGCAAATTCTTATTGTACGAGGAGCAAGGTCGGCAATAAGGCAAGGTATTATAGAGGCGGGATACTTAATTCCGAGATGGTTTCTTGATGATGAATCACTCGTGAGCCTTCTATTAGTGCCTTGAGCCTGCTAGCTAGTGACAATTTGGTCCTGATGACTATAAATGTTTGAGACCTGTTATCTATAGCTCTGACATAGCTGGACTTTGTCTTAGTGGCCTAATCAATAGTATTAATTTTAGTCATTATCAATTGTATTTTACACTATATATTTATAAGGTCTCGCCTGAGTAGCTCGTTCAGTCTGCTAAAGGGAATCAGAATGCTCATCGGGACTAAGTCTCACGGATCTGCAGAGCATATAACCTTACTCCGTTATTATATTTTGAAAATGATTTTGAATTTTGGGACTTTATGGAGAGTCGCCACCTTAATTTTTTTTATTGGAAAATATAAGGTATAAGCCCAATTTTGACTCTAATTATAACCCAATGAAAATAACACTAAACCTTCAAACCAGATTTATGGATTTGGGGACTAAGTTTTCGATTGAAAATAACAATAAATTTGGCTTTCAGTTTAATCATAACTTGAAAATATTATTTTTGTGAATGGCAGTTATCAGATGCAGAACAATAAATAAAGCAATTAAATCATTCATTCAATACAATAAAATATAGTAATAATTTATATAAAGACGGATGGGTTCTAGGTTAATTATACATTCCCAACATTATATTAAAACAAACAACATAAAAGTAATGCAAAACAAGGGGAATGTTTTGTAAGGTTTTTTGGACTTGATGCTAAACTAGCATGCCTATGTATCCCTTTGAATGGGAATCAAAGTCTACATAGTTTGCCCTTCTTGCAAATGAGTTTTGGTTTGATAAAGAGTTTTAGATTTTAGGCATATTTCAGGATGAAATTGG
Organism: Aleurites moluccanus; assembly: GCA_948193065.1. Classification (NCBI taxonomy): domain Eukaryota; kingdom Viridiplantae; phylum Streptophyta; class Magnoliopsida; order Malpighiales; family Euphorbiaceae; genus Aleurites; species Aleurites moluccanus. Next base: position 18,020 of record CANXYC010343433.1, on the reverse strand, counting down.
GGGAATGAGCAATTTAGAATGCCTTACATTGGATGGATTTGGATTGAGGGATTATACCTTCGATAAAGGCGGTTGGAGGATTTTACTCGATCAGAATTGGAAAGTAAATTAATTCAAAGAGAATTAATTTGAGGCTCTATGCGCCTCTTTTTTAGTCTTATATTTTGTAATTTAATGGGAATTAAGAAAATTCGGTTCGAGTCCAAAGAGGATTAATCTTTGTTCGTTATATTAATTATAAAACTCAAAGAGAGTTAATTAGGGTTACTTATTTTCTTAATTTAATTAATTAATTTTTAAGTTTTTCTCAAAGAGAGATTTTAGAGAGAGGATATGTGAAGAGATCATGGAGAGAATGGAGGAATGAAGAGGTTTATATAGAATTGAAGAGGGGAAATTTTGAAATTTTGAAAGCTGGTGCCACTAGGCAAGGGTGGCAGATTCTCTAGAAGGGGGTGGGAAAATCCGCTAGGAACACAGGGAGGCGGCACGCCTTGGCAGATTCACCATGCCTAGCTAGCGGATCCTGGCGACCTTCACGTAGGATTGAGCACTCCGAGTTTTTTACGTTTTTCGAGTTTCTAAGAGTTCGCTTCAGTCCGATATGAGTCTAGATATATCTTAGGAGTGCTCTGAAAGTTCAGGAAAACCTGATTGCTCCACAAATGGCTTGATAATTACTTCAGAACCTACAAAAATCTTGTTATACAAAATGAGATGCAAAGATACGTGTTGACAATATTATATTTTGTATTTCCTCTACTACTTCCTACCCGTTTCCTTATTTAGCTAGTCTTTATATAACTAGCATACATGTGCTCCATAAATACATACAAATTTAAATGCATATTCATCATTTTCTAATAATGAGAATCCTCCCACACCTAACCTAAATGAATTAGTGTAGCAATAAACACTATAGAAAAAATAATTAAGAGAATTGGAGACGCCTCCCCTTTCAAACTCAAGGTGGAAGAGTACCAATTGAATTTAATGAAGAGAATGAAAAATATGAAAAGACAGTGTTGCAGTAAATGGTATTGATATCGAAATATAGAGTGAGAAATAAATATAATGAGATTAATGTAAAATTGAACTTAAATTGAGCTTACTTATGAAAATGTAAATTTCGTCACTCTTATTGGGTACAATATTTGTTGGAAATGATTTTGAAATCATTTTGTCGTAATTGTATATTAATTTGATGAGTATAGGATAGTGTTTTGATGATGAGAAAAATAAAGAGAGAAAAATGAAAAATGTTGAGAGAATGACAAATTAAAAATATATATATTTAAAATATCAAAACTTATATTTTAATAAAAATTTAGGATGTCACTGAATCTGCACATTAATTCATCCTCATATGTTATTTAGTTGGTTGGAAAACTAACCTTAGATTTAGGGAAGTTAGTGGTCATTGATTATGGGATCAAATTCCAATCTTATTATTATCTTAAAAAGAAATTATATATAAGTGGATGTTTGATAAAGTTTTTCGATGCAACTGTTAGTTTTTTTATTCATAACAATTGCATTAGTGTTTGGTTATTGATAACTGTTAGATATTCGGTAGCTATTAGGTAATCAAAAAGTAGTTGTTTGTAAAAGTTTCAGATTTGAGCTTTTTCAAAAGAAACTTCTTCTTTTTGAAGTAAAAAAAAAAAACTAAACTATTCTTTAAAAATAATATTTAAATAAAAAATAAATATTAATATTTATTGTTAATGGTTATTTAACATAGTAACAGTTAACAATTAATAATAATTTTACCAAACACCTATAACAATTAGCTATTAGATAACAACCACCAGCTACCAGCTATTTGCAATAGCTAATAGCTACTATGAATAGTTAAACCAAACGGGGTCATAAGGTCTGCAAAACACTAATGCAATCTTAGAGATACATATAACCAAAGCTATACAAAAATTAATCAAATCAATCAAACTGAATTGATCTAATTCAATTTAAATTTTCTCTAATTCAATTCAAATAAAAAATTATGATTTTATTATTAGTATAATTCAAATTGATTTAAAAATATAATTAAACCAAAATTGTTAACTTAATTATGATTTGAATATATGAAAAATTGATTAAAATCAAATCGAATCTATATATATTAAATATGTACCTAAATTCTAAGTGGGCGTTTGGTAGAGCTTTTTAATACAACTGTTAACTTTTTATTCCCAACAACTAGATCATAGCATTTAGTTACTGACAATTGTTAGTTATTAGGTGTAACACTTGAAATTTCTTTTACTTGTATGTATTCTGAAATTCTTGTAATAATATATATAAGATTTGTTATGAAATATTTGTTTTGGAAGTGAGATTTATTTGTTTTGATTTGAATTATATAGTTTGTGTTTATATAGAATTTTGTGAATTTATATTCAAGGTTTTAAAGACAAAATTTGGGATATGTTGTAATCTCGTGTGTCTAGTTTAAGTGGAAGGAAGAATTTAGCATGTGTTGTCGAAGTGAATTTTTTCAGTTTATGTCGTGAACAGTGCATGTGAACATTGCTCGTGAACAATATACGTGAACAGTGCATGTGAACAGTAAACTCGAGATTTTTTGCAGTAGCTTTTCTTCAAAACTTCATTTTTCTTTCTTTCTTTTTTTCTCTTCTTTTCCATTTCCTATTCCTCTCAATCATAAGTCATTTTTCTTTATTTCTAAGGTTTTAATACTCCAATTAAGTCTCATTAATGCTAGAAAATACAAATTAAGAACTATAAGAGTATCAATTCAAGTCAAATTCTTCAAAATTTCTTTGGAGAAAAAAATAAGGTAATTTTCTCAAATTTTCTTTCTAGCTTGAATTAAGTTTTTTGTTAGCTAGAATAGTTATTTTTAAGTTGTGGGTGATCTGTTGTGAACATTAATGACTAATATTTATGGTTAGATTTAGTAGTTATGAGGATCTATAATTTTTAGATGAATAGTATTGTGAATAGTAGATTTTCTCTATAACTATTATTCATCCTTTATTAATGGTTAAATTAATGCTAGAATTTATTTATAAAGACTCTAAAAAGCTTGGAATTTATGGAGGATTATTTTATGTGATTGTTTTGAGAAAATCCTAAATTTTGAAATTTTGAGGATTTTTATTTAGGAGAAGATAACTCAATGAATTAAGGATTTTTTAGATTTGAGCAATACTTTAGCTTGACTAGAAAACTTTTTGGTACTAAGAAGTAAGTGTGGATTTCATTTTATGTATATGATTTTTCATATGAGAATTTTTACTAAAATATATTATATTCATATATATGTATATGTTATTTATGAGTTCAATTTATTGAAACCCTCCTTAAATAAAATCTTTGAATATTGATAATAATTTGGTTATTTTCCTTGAATCAAGTTCATTAATAAGCTTTTGTTATGTATAATATAATATGTTATTCATATGTTGTGATCTCTTAATCACTTTTAATTACTGTTGAACCAATATATAATATGTATATCACGGAACATATATTATAAAACGTTTTTCCCAATGAGAGTTAATTCATTGGTCCAATGTGCACAGAAAAAACCTGGCTGATATGATATAGTATCAGTGTTTCACCTAGAGGGGATCACGAGCTTTAGATATATGCCTGTGCAATCATATGTGCCACATAAAGGTAGCGAGTCTACCTAAACGTTATGATATGATATAAGTTCTATGTTATATTTATTTGATAATGCCATTTTTTTTTATAAGCATTTATGTTCTTAAAAAGAATTATGATTTGATATTCATATATGTATTATGAAATGATTGGATAGAGCTACCATTTGTAAGTACTTATGATATTAATGTATATGTTAAGATTTTTTTCTAGTATCCTGGTACATATTTAAGATTTGTTATTTAAGTATTCTATATATGTTATTCATTTTGATTGTTCACATCTTTCTGAGTTAAAAGCTCACCACTTTTCTGTGGATTTCAGGTTCTGCCTTAACTCGAGAGAGAGTTAATCCTGGAGACAGAGTTTCTTGATTTCCTTCTCCATAATAAAACTCTTTTATTTAATATTTTTGGATAATAGTTGAATTATATATATGTATTAATGTCTATGAGAAGTATACCCTTAGAAGCTCCGTAGATATGTATGATGTTACTTATTCTTTTGTTGTCATGGATGACATTATAGATTTTCAATTGTTTCATATTGATGTTAGAATTATATTTTGATCGGTAAGGAATAAGAGGAAATGTCATATCAGGTTGATGAGATATATATAAGATATGAATGTTTGGCATGATACTAGTACGTGTTGTATATTTGATTCAAGTTAGCTAAGAGTTCTACGAGTGTACGATGGCCTTATGTCTGCCCTTATCTTAGGACCGTCGCACCAGTTGTTTTGGGGTGTGATATTAAGTAACTGTTAAATAATCAAACAATTGTTATTAAAAAGATTAAATTATCCTTAAAAATAATATTTAAATAAAAAAATAAATATTAATATTTATTATTAATGATCATTGAACATAATAACAACTAACAACTAATAATAATTTTATCAAATATCTGTAACAATCAGCTATCAAATAACAGTAATCAACTATCAGCTATCAACCACCAGCTATCAACAACAATTAATAGCTGTTACGAACAGATAAATTAAATGAGACATAAATTTATAGAGTTTTTTTTTTATGTATATTAAATTTTAAGACTTTTTTATTCTTTTAAGTAGATTTTTATTACAATAATATAAAATTTTCATATGTTTAAAATATAATTATTTTTATTTTAATATTTCATAAATGTATTTGAAATATAATTTTATGTTATAAAAATATTTTAATTTATATAATATTTATTTTTTATATATATTTTAATTTTTTTTGTCTTATAATTCAAACTGAATAAATCAATTATTTAAATTAAAATTTAAGAATATTAATTTAGAAAAATTTTTATTTTATTTAATTTGAATATAATTTAAATTACAGACAAATTAATATATAATTGTTATTTCCCTTACACTGATAGAATCCAACCATGAACACAACAACTCTTCTATTACCTTAAGTAATGTTTTTAGAATTAGACTAATTACTAAAAAATCAATTCAACGGCACAATTGATTTAACTAATTCGACTATTAATTTTAAAATTATTTTTTAAGTGAAAAACATTAAAACAAAAAACCTGATTGAATGAAAGCAATTATTGAATGAAATTTTGATTTAATTGGTCCAACCAATCAATTAATCCAAAATATTGTTTTTGACTTAATCCATTGTTCAACAACCCAAACAAATGTAAAGATTTAATTATATATTTAAATAATTTATTAGATCTTTGATTAAAAAAAAGAAAATATTATACACTCCCTCTTATTTTATTTGACGTTTTAAAAATCTATAAAAAAAAATTTTATTTAACGTTTTAAAAAATTAAGACTATATTTATTTATTTATTTATTTTTTCAAATTTGTGATTATTTTAATTCTAAAAAAAGGATAATATTGCAGTTGAATTAATAAAACGGTAGAAAAAAAAAGAAAAGCATAATTACTTTTAATGAAAGTGACAGAACATTGTTTTACCCAATGCAGAAAAAAAATAAATTAATGGAAATATACGTGTCAAGCACAGGAACCATTCTTTGGTATACACTTCATAATCTGTAAAGTTGTCTTCCACTATTGTTAAAATAAAAATTAAAAAACAAAATAATGGAACACAATAAATGAAAGGAGTTTGTAGGCTGTTAATGAGAAGATTTATAATTTATTTGATTTAATTTAATTTGAAAAATAAAATAAATTAAAAATTTAATTTGATTTATAATTTAAATATTTATTTTTTGATTTTAAATTGAATAAAATAGAAGTTATATATATAATTTTTTATTATTATTATAATTACATATATTTAATTTTATTTTATTTAAAATCATATTTTTTTAACTTAATATTAATTTATAATTTTAAAAAATATCATCTATAAAAAAATAATTAAAAATAAATAAATAAAGTCTAATTTTTTAGAAAAAATATAAGTATTTTTTAGAAAAAAATAAAATTTGAATTTATTAATTAATGAAATAGATAAATTTTACATTACATAATATTGAATTATTTTTAAAATTTTTTATTTTCGATATATTATCAATGTTACTCTTATATTTTTAATAAAATAATAATAATTTATAAAAAAAAAAATTGATTTGAAACTGATTAAATTTGAATTAAATTGAATTGAAACTAACGATTTGATTATAATAATAATTTGATTTGATTTAAAAATTTTATAAACCGAAAATATTATTTTAGTTTGATAACTACTTTTTAAACCAATTAAATCAAACTGATGCCACCCCTACTTGATAATACAATTAAGTTAAAATCGTTATTTTAAGAATGTGATTAGATCAATCGGTTGAATCGATTTAATTAAAAATCAATTTTTTTTTTATTCAATCTGATTTTTTTTATTCGATTTTATGAAAATCAACCTCATTTTTGGTTGAATGGACCAAGTAACCAATACATCCAATTGATCCGAAATCAGTTAAATCAGAAATTAGCTTTCAATTCAAGGCCTAAAAAAATATTAACAAGTTACTAACCTTCTAAATCAAATATCAATTATTATTAATTTTATGATAAATATATTTATATATAATACTAAAAAATTTAATTATATTTAAAATATACATATAATTTTTTTTCATAAAAATATATTATTTCACTTAAAATAAATTATATTATAAAATTAATTTTAATAATCAACTTTCAACTTAAATTAATAATAAAATTTAAATATATTGTGACTCTTTAACACTATAAATTAAATTTTTCTCATCTTTATTTACACAAAAAAAAAAATATTACTTTTAAAATTTTTATTATCTATTCATTTTATTATTATTTTAAATTTTAAAATTATTTATTAAAAAAATTTATTATATTCAAACTTGTTTCATTTATTATATTCAAACTTATTTCATATTATTCTATTAAATTGCTTATAAAATTTATATTTTTTATATCACGTGATATTAATTTAATTATTTTTTATTTGATTTTAATTCGATTTGGTTGAATTTTTAACTCATGACCCTACATTTTTATCGATTTGAAGACTCAATATTAATTAAGATTTAAATGGTTGACTTAAGGATATTAAAAGTTACAAAAATTTAATATCCTTAATATGTAATTGTAAGATCGACACTTAACATATTTATAATATACTATGAGTAGTATCTTTATAAATTTTTTTACATATTTATGGACATTAATATTTTTTATTTAATTAATTTTAATTTTATTTATATTAATTACTTGAAATTTTAATGAATTTATTAATTATTTATTTTTAAACTAGAGAAGGAGAATTTTATTATTAATATCATTTAAACACTTATATGTTATTTACTCATAAATTTTAATATTTTATTTACATATAATTTTATTTTACTTTAATAAATATATTTTTATTCAATCATGATTTTAAATAAATTATACTAATCCTAATATATTTTATATAATATTTAATTCAATTATATTTAAATTTTGACTCAATTCAAGGTTAATATCAAATATGTAACTCTATTTTTTAATGTTTTCAAGTCAATTTTAATGATTTTTAGCATACAAAAACATATAAGATCTTTATTCGATAGTCATATAATTATTAGTACACAAAAATATATTTATTTTATAAGTTTGGTGTTATCATACAATAAAAAAAAAATTATATCTTCTAATTTATTAACAAATTTACTGGTAGCTCATATTAATAAATCATTTTATTGATAATCATTATATTAATATGCGACTCATAATTTTTTAACTATAATATTAAAATTTCATATAAGTTATATATTTAATATTTTTAAATCCAATTTTAAATCCAACTTAATACTTAAATTAAAAAAAAAAAAAAGTCTAAAGCATGAAATTAAATAAAAATAAAAATTGAGTTGAAATTTCAATAAAATTAATTTAAACCTTACTTTTTCTTTTCTTTTTTTAGTATTAAAGTGGGGGGATTTAAATCTTACTTGCTTCTTCAACCATTAATGATATAGTTTTATAATTTTTTTTTTCTTTTTTGAAATTCAATTATAAATTCATATTGTATACTTGATATAAATGAAAATTTACTTATAATCCTATATTTTTAATTTTATTTAATTAGTTATGCGTCAAATGAAATCCCATAAAAATTTATAAATTTTGTCAATAAATTCTAAATTTCTTGTGAGTACAAATTATTAAAGCTAATGAATTTTAAATATATATTAGTAGAACTAGCTATTTATATTTTGAAATAAATTTTATAATTAATTTTTAAATATAAAATCAATTTATAAATGAAATTTTTATTTATAAATAAATTGAATTTTATATCAATTTAATTAGAATTATCTATTATTTTTTTTTAATTTGAGGTGTAATTAATAAAAATTCCTATTCAACTTGATGGAAGATTTGATGAAATTCATAAGTACGTCATCGGTTCTATCCTCCACAACTATAGTTAGAGAGGATAATTTTAACCGTCCTATTTAGTATCTAATCTAACTCGATGCAAATAGTTCCTTTCGTTTAATAAATGAGGTTATGTAAATTTTTTAATTTAATTCAAGTCGAGTATGAATGGTATATATATATATATATTTTAAGGCTTGATTTTACACTTTTGAAAAAGATTAAAGTTAGTGAAATATTCAAGTGTGATTTTGAAAAGTGATATCATTTGGCAATTAAAAGGGGGTGAATTGATTGTTTTAAAAATTAACAACAAATAAAAATTAAGAAGGAGAAGAATGAAGAAAAATCAACGCAATAATTTATAGTGATTCGACAAAAAAAAAGGCTTACCTTCACTTTTCAAAATCACACTTGAATATTTCACTAACTTTAATCTTTTTCAAAGGTGTAAAATCAAGCCTTAAATGTTTTAACTCATACTAAATTTTACAATGTATTTTTGCAATAAGGCTCACATACAACCCAATAGAATTACAAAGAGATAAGAAAAAATTAACTCTTTAATTTTTATCAAACTCTCAGAAATTAATTCCTTTTTAACAATCTTGAAAAATGATAATTAATTCTCTTTACAAATTAAAAACTCAAAAATAAGCTCAAAAACTTTTAAATACTCAATAGTATGAATTAATGCAAAAATAAAGGTTGTTCAACTTCTTATTAACTTCATACTGACTCATATTAGTAGTTTTCAGCCAAATAGAGTCATTTGGGTGCATTAAATGTGCATTCAATATACAACTTCGTACTTTCAATGGCTATTTTTCTATCAGAGTTCGAATTGTAGCGGCTGCTACAAAGGAAGTAGCGGGTGCTACTTAACTTGGGATGATGAATTTTACGGCTGCGACTTGACTTGTAGCAGTTATGAATTTCATAAGTAGCGGGCACTACTTAACATATAACGGTTGCGACTTATCATCCAAATCCTCTAAAAGGTTACCGTGTCTCTGAGCTTTCACCATAGCGGGTGTTACTCCCTATAGTGGGCGCTACTGCTATGCTCCTTTAGACCTTTGAGCTTTTGGACTCCATAATTGCAGCGGGGACATGTTTGTAGTTGCTGCTACTTAACTTTACACTTATGTAGCGGTGGGACATAAAGTAGTAGTGAACGCTACTTAACTCATTTCCAAGCTTGAGCTACTGGATTTTCTGGACTTCTCAATAGTGGCTGCGACTACTTGGTAACGGGTGTTGCTTAACATACAGCGGAGGCTTTTTAGCATGAAGCGGGGGGATACTCTTCTAGCATCTCAGTCATTTGCCTTATGTGTTCATTAGCAGTGGGGCTACTTAATCAATAGTAGGTGCTACATACCAATTTTCTGCAATTCTTAAAAGTACACCTTGCACATAAAAAAAAAAAAAAGTTGTTTAATTAGTTATTTGTACCCATCAAAATGAGTATGTTAAGACTCTAAAGTCTAACAATCTCCTCATTTTTTATGGTGACAAACAACCATTAAGTACAAGTGTTAAAAAGTATGTGAACCAAGGAGTTTTGTGACTTTTTGACAAAATTTCCCCTGAATGAGTGCTAACAAGTTTTAAATGACAATATTAACTTATTTGAACTTTTACTCCCCCTTTGTTTAAAAGCAATAAAAAAGTTGAGGTTCAAAGGGACAAATTTTCTGTGAAAAAGAGTCAAAGTATTGTCAAAATAGCATGAATCATGCTTTCAACATTCAAACATGGTGCTTTGTGCATGAAATATGCATAATGCAATGTAAATATCATGAATGTGATGCATAACTGAGAACTTGCTACATAATGACCAAAAACATCAAAATGACATTATTTATACAAAATGCAACAACAACCAACTAAAAAACTGTCAAAAGCATGTGCTCAACACCATTCATAAAAAAATTTCATAAATCAACTTAAAACAACAACTTGAATAAAAAATAGTAAGAAGTCATCATTCACATTCAATATTTTGTTGCAAAAAGAATATGAATATCATTGAAAAATTGTTAATGAATAAAATGCAAAAGCATTCAGTTTTAAAAAGCAAACATATACTCATCAAAAAATAACAAGAGTTTATAACCAAACTTAATGCAAGATCATCAATAAAAATTGAAATTTTCATAAATATATCTAAAATTCATAATTACAACCAAGATTTAACAATTATCCACAATTGACCAAAAAGGTCACAAAATACAGAATCTAATAAAAAACAAGGAAGAACATAAAATCCTAAGAAACTAAGAGGCATCAACAAGAGGATCAGAATGGTCATGTTCTACTCCATATTTAGCAGCTGCAACAGCTCTTTTGGTAGCCACGTCGACGAAGGTCTGCATAGGAGGTTGGTCCTTCTCGATATTGGCATCGATAATGGGGCTCGAGGCTACATCAACAGATTCTAAAGTAGTTAAAGGAGCTACTTCAGTTTCTTAGAATGTGGCAGTCATCTCTCGCTATTATCTTTGAAGCCTATGAATTACCCCTTTGAGAGAGGCCTGTGATGTGGCGAGCTCTGTGACTCGATCATCCAGGGTATGAATCTGTGAAAACACATTGTGCTCAAGCACATCAATACATCATGTGATCAGCACGGCTAACGCTGTGAAGTCTTCTAGTGGAGGCGCTGAAGAAGCAGGTGCTGCTGGAACAATAGGATGAGGAGGAGGATCTCGTGATGGTTCGAGATTCTCATTTTCAACCTCAGGCTCTTCTCTTAAAATAAAATTTTGATCATGGTTCCTAACTATGATAGACATCTTGGATAGGGTGAGCATGCCTAGGAATTTTTTATCGTCATACAAATGATGTAAAAGTTGAAATGAAGTGGTTTTTGGGTTTAACCTAAGCTTGGGGTTGGGGTTGAAACGAGTCATTTCTACCACAATTTTAGTTACTAAATGACCAAACACAATATCCTCGGTTTTTCTCTTTTACAGTGAATCAAAATGATCTGTAAACCATCGATTGGACATGAGCTTATATTTCTTTTCAATGCACCATAGGTAGAAAAGGTCAAATTTTAACATGGCACTATAACTGATGCCTTTTGCATTAACGATATAAACCATAATGCGATGGATGATTTTCAAAGCAAGACTCATAATACTTATGGACTTAGAGGTCCTAAGGTTGAAATCTAAGTCAAGGCCTGTAATTTCCCTCCAAAATGCATTTTCATCAAAATAATCTAGGAAATTATCTAAGCCATGGTATAAGAATTCAAAAATTTGACAAAGACGATCTCAATCAAGGGTATAAGGTTGACCTAAAATTTTGAAAGTCATGATTCCATAGGTCTTACTAGAGGTTGTATTGAACTTAAGAGTTGAGAAAAACTATTGGACAAGGAGGGGGAGGCATGGGTAAGTGATATTAGCCATACAAAACCAATTAACTATGGCCAATTTGGCCCTAACTTGATTTGTTAACCCTAATCTACCCAGGGCAGCCCAATCAACATACCTCGAGGGAAGAATCACTTTATTGGTAGTGAGAATGTTAAACCATTTCTTTTCTTCAAGCGTCAGTGAATGAAGCAACAAGTCATGGTCTAAAGGTTAAGGTTGAGGTTGCTCCTGTGGTTTGGCTTGTGAAAGCTCTCCCACCTTTTCTTTCCCTTTTTGAACTTGAGTAGATGGAGGTGGAGGTGGAGATGAAGGTGAAAGAGATTTTATTTCAGAAGAAAGTGAAACATAAGAGTTAGAAGAAGTGGACTTTGTGGTTCTAGGTCTTTTGGCAACAAATCCTTTCATGCTAGCTAGGGTTTCAGTGTGTTTGGGAGGCATTTTCTTTGTAAAATTGATTGATAATGGAAGAAACAAGGTTAGGGAGGTTGGGATTGCATTTTCGCACAGAAGAGTTGAGAGAAAATGAGAGATTGTGTTTTTAGGTTTTGAAAAAATGACTGAGAGATGCAATAAATTTTTATTTAAAAGTCTCAGTAGCGGCAGTTAAAAATAAGTCGCAGCTGCTATTTAATTAAGTAGCAGTTGCTACTTATAAGTCGCGACTGCTACCAACTTAAGTAGCGACTGCTACTTATGAGTAGCAGTTGCTACTAAGAGACATAGAAGCAAAGATAACAATATAGCGACCGTTACCACATTTGTAGCGGTCGCGATTCTAGGAGAAATGAAAACAAAAAAAATTTACTCAAATTCACGGATGCCACAACTTGAGTAGCGACTGTTACTCTAGAGTGCACAATAAGGTGCACTAAAGTCCAGAGTAGCAGGTGCTACAACAACTGTAGTGGGTGCTACAAATGAAAACAATGCAAATTTTAAACAATCAAATCATCACAAACAAACACATATCATTTCAATTTCTCAACTTCATTTCCATCTAACATCCCCAATTCATATTTAATAAAATTTAAACTCTCCTCATTTAAGAGCTTTGTAAAGATATCCGTAAGTTGATCATTTGAAGCAATAAATTCAAGAACAACATTATGATTTAATACATTATCTCTAAAAAAATTATATCTAATATCTATATGTTTGCTTTTAGAATATTGAACAGGATTATTTGATAAATTGATAGCATTAGTGTTATCACACTTAATAAGAATTTTATCCAAATGCACACATAAGTCATTAATTTATTGTTTCATCCATAAAACTTTAGTACAACAATAAGCGGCTGCCACATATTCAGCTTTTGTGATGGACAAAACCACTGAATTTTGATTATTGTTAAACCAAGAAACAAGACAATTTCTTAGGAATTAGCAAGTACCGAAGGTACTCTTCCTATACATGCAACTACCAGCAAAATCTATGTCGGAATAGCTAATTAAACTAAAATGTATGTTCTTTGGATACTAAAATCCTAGATATTGTGTGCTAATTAAATATTTTAAAATTCTTTTGACCGCATGCAAATGAGACTCTTTAGGAGATGATTGGAAACGTGCACATAAACACATGATAAACATAATATCTGGTCTACTAGCGGTTAAATAAAGCAAACTACCAATCATATCTCTATATTTCTTCTCCTCAATAGGCTTACCAAGTTCATCTTTATTAAACTTGATGGTGGAGCTAATTGAAGTTCTACTTGCTTTTGCTCCATCCATTCCAAACCTTTTGAGAAGTTCCTTTGTGTACTTGATTAGTTAATGGAGATACCTTCCTCACATTGCTTGATTTGTAATCCAAGGAAGTACTTTAATTCTCCCATCATGCTCATTTTAAACTCATTTTGCATGCATGAAGAGAATTCCTTACATCAAACCTCATTAGTAGCACCAAATATTATATCATCAACATATATTTGTACAATCAACATGTTATGCATGTCATTTTTAATGAAAAAAATTACATCAGCTTTTTCTTTTGAGAAGCTATTGTTGATTCAAAACATGCTAAACTTATTATACCAAACTCTAGGAGCTTATTTAAGACCATAAACAACTTTTTTAAGTTTATAAACATGATTTGGAAAATCAAATTGTTCAAAACCAGGAGGTTGTTCAACATAAACTTCCTTCTTAATATAACCATTTAAAAAAACACTTTTAACATCGATTTGATACAACTTAAAGTTCATGTGGCATGCAAATACAAGTAACATCATAATAGCCTCAAGTCTAGCCATCGGTGCAAAGGTCTCATCAGAATTGAAAGTCCATTTGGCAACCAAGAGGCGGGGTGAATTGGTTGGAATGACAAACTAAGGGCAAATTAAAAATTAATAAGATGAAAGAGAAAAAAACAAACACAAGAATTTTATAGTGGTTTGGCAAACACTTGCCTATGTCCACTCCTCAAGATTACATTTGAGTATTTTGCTTGATCCTTTTGTGGGTGCAAGATCAAATCTAAGTGTTTAGGCTCGCACTCATACCTTACAAAGTGTTTTCAAAGGCTTATACTTTAAACTTTCACAAGTGTTTTATCAAATGCTCACACTCAAACCTATACAAATGTTTTACTAAGGCTCACATTTAAACCCTTCAGAATTACAAGAGATGAGAAGAAGAAAATTTTCCTTTAATATTTTTTTAACTCTCAAACAATCAATGAGTTTTAACCAACTCAAATATTTACAACTAATAGCTCACAAAAATGGTTTTACAATAAATAAGCTTTTCAAGCCATAAATATAAATAATTTGGTGTAATAGTTCAATAATAAGTTCTCAATTATTATTTTCTTAATTTTAAGCTTCCCACCAACTCATATTTATAGTCTTAGATAAAATATAGTTGTTTGTCTTCATTTAATGCCAAAAAGTGTAATTGACAACTTTTCCAATGACTAGTTTTTATGACTGATTTTCTAGAGTAGCAGGTGCTACATGCTTAGTAGTGGGGGCTACACTTTCAGACTCAAACTACTTGATCTTTTGGATTGAATGTAGCAGTTGTAAATAATAGGTAGTGATTGCTATTTACTTAAAAGTGGGCACTACATAAAAGTAGTGGGCACCACTCTTTTGCTCACTCTGACCCTTAAGCTTTTGAACCTTTTGGATTTGAAATTTGCGGTCGTGAATACTGTGTAGCGGCTGCAACTTACTTAGTAGTGGGCGCTACATTCTTAGTAGTGACAACTACTTTCTTTTAACTTACAACTTGAATTCTAATTTGTTGCATTTCTCAAATATGCTCCCCCTTAGTATAAGCACTCTTTCAAATGTGTTAAACCTATGAATAATCATTGGTCATGATTTCTTATGTTTTGACCAACTTAAACAAATTATTAGCATAATTAACACATTAATATGTTTTATTATCATCAAAATCAACAACAAACCCAAGAAATCCAACAATCTCCTCCTTTTTCATGATAACAAAACCATACATACAAGTGTTCATGAAACATACAAAAAATCTCAATTAATGTTTTTCAAATAACACTTATATAACTTCTCCCCTTTTTTGATATCAACAAAAAGATTTTGCACTCCCCTTTGAAAATGAATTACTCAACACATAAATGGGTCCATATAATTTCTCTCCATATTTCAAGCATTTCTCCCCCTTAATAAATAAAAAATGTTCAAGGAATTTACAAGGGATCATCAAAGCACAAATATTTTTCAAAATATATTTAAGCAATTTAAACATGTCACAATCAATTTCATAGCGTATCAATTATTTATATTGCAAAAGGGGTAAGTGGTAATATCTGTTTACCTCTCATGCTTTTTTCCATTATGATTTTCTACCATTGCTCCATAGGTAATGCCTTTTATCATATAACCTTTTCATATTGTTGAATGCTTCATAACTTTTGGTGCATGGTCTATATGCCATTCTATTTTCATATGCTTTATATGTATAGGCTTTGTTTGTACCATTTCTCCTATATGGAGGTTAATAGACCATTTTTGTTCCATCATTCTTCTCTAAAAAATTTATTCATAGAAAAAGTAGAAGAATACGTTTTTTGTACCCTTTTTTCTTTGGGTCCATAAAGGTTAGCATTAAGAGCAATTAAATTATTACAATCTAGATACAATTTTCTAACATGACATTTATATTTAATGTAACCAATTTTACCACAATAATGACACCTCATATTATGATGAATATCATTTTTTGATCTAAATTGAGGTATAGGCTGATGTTGTGGTCTTGGTCTAGTGTATGCAAATGAAAGTCTTCTTTGATCCCATGCTTTAAGCATGTCATTCTTAGGACTCATGACCTTATGTGGAGACATATGTGGCACATATGAAGTGGAGCTAGATGCCTTAACAAAAGTGATTTTAGAGATGCATGATTTACCACCTTCACTATATCCAAGTCCAAACTTATTAGTTGGATACCTTTGAGATTCAAAAATCTCATCTAACTTATCTTTGCCTTTGCAAAGTTTGGATATAGACTCATCATGAGTAATTAATTTATCCTTCAAATTTTCATTTTCATTACAAATATCATCAAGACTTTGAGTCTTTTGAAGGATAATATTTTCTAACTCACATTTGGAGGCATTAAAAGTAGCTATCTCATGAATATAGTCATCACATGCATTCAAAACATCATTTGACATTATTTTCTAATTATCATATTTATTTTATAATTTATGATACTTTGAAAGCAATGATTCCAACACTATAGTATCTAAGAGTGTAACCCCCCTACTTAACATCTACTTAAAACACCATTTAAGGAGAGAAGGTTGCCTCTCATTTGCTTCACCTCCCCTATAGTATGGAGCAACTTAAAAAGAATCAGAATTTAGGATTTTCGGTCTTTTCAATTGTCTTACTTTTATCAAACTTTTCGAAAGTTGAAGTCATGATAAAAGGGAGTGGGCGCAATGGGTAAAGGGCGCCCACTCCCGTCTCAAAGGAAGTGAACTAAGTGGTCCAAAACTAGCTTTTGGGTTTAAGAGTCCGAGTTTCGGGGTTTGAGTATTAAATGAATACTCAACTACTCCCTAGATTTAGTGAAGTTAGAATTACTTACCTCACTAGAAGATGTGTCCTCATCAAAAGCCATTAAGCAAAGATTGACCTCCTTATTCTTGCTTGCTTTCTCATCATCATCCGATTCACTTTAATCATTCCAAGTGGCCGCCAAAGCTTTCTTCTTATAATTCTTCTTATTTTTTAGCCTTGGACAATATTATTTAATGGGATGTTAGGTTGATATTTTATCTATTTAATTAGGGATAATATTAAATAATTTATACTTATTTTAATTCTTTTTAACCCATTATAGCTAGGTAATATAAGTTTTAGTTGAATTTAATTACTAGGAAGTAGAGTTTAGTTTTAAGTATAATTATCCAAAAATCTGGAATAATTTGTGTGTTTGATAATAAATTGCTAACAAGGATAAATTACATCCGAAATCTTAGTTCTTGTGCAGATGGAAATTTGGCAAAAAGAATTGACTTGAATGTGATTCAAGGAGGGTCCAGCCGCTAAGCAAGGGTCAGCCGAGTCGCAGGAAAGAAAATAGGCAAGATTTGGCCCAGGAAGCTGCGAGCCACAGACTTTATAACTGGGTGACCCGGTTACCTTGAGGTGAAGACCCGGTTATTCATAGAACGACCCGGTTAGCGCTTATACGATGCATTCACGCGCTAACCGGTTTATCAAGACTCGATTTTTAATGAATGGGACCCAGTTTTCGAGGGAATTTTAGGGTTTTTTGGAAGAGAAGCACATCTTTTCGGCTATAAATAGGGACCCTAAACTTCCAAGAAAGAGATCAGAACTTTGGAGAGCTTAACAGCCGCCAAGAATTCCACAAATACTTACCAACTGGATTTCTGTGATTTTTCCTTGGAGGCAATAAATTTATGCAGAATTTATTTCAAGATTTATTTTCTTCCATTCAGCATTTGTAAGGAGTACTTTATTACAATGTTACATCATTGATTTATTGATTATTATTATTGAGATGAGTTTTGAATTGTTTAATTTAATTATTATTCTTTCAATTTTTAGCATGAGTAGCTAAACTCCTTCTCAGGGTTGAGATGGATTCATTGGGTTGATTATTGGATTTTGACGTTCGAATTAATTAGAGAAGATTAC